>NW_026464703.1:0-14025 GCF_026875155.1 Cherax quadricarinatus
AGCAGTAAAAATTGGTACCTGTGTGTTAGCAGTTTGCTGTAGGTCGCATCCAGACAAGTGTAAGAAAACTCCACCCTGCTGAATTGCATGACTTTTTTTAAGACAACATTCCAGTCCGTGAAAGGGAGAACTAAAGTTTGCGGGAACTCGATATTTTAAAAAAAACTTTCGATCTTTTTAAAAGAAACTCAAGTTTTTTACGGGGAAGAAACCCCAGTACCTGCTGGAAAAAACCCCGTACCTGCGGGAAGAAACCCCCGTACCTGCTAAAAAAAATCCAGTCCTGTTGAAGAACTCCAGTACCGTGGAAAAAATTTCGTACCTGTGGAATTTAAAAATTGTGTGTACAAGGCTCAGTTTGATGAATTAAAAAAAAAAATTTAAATTTTTTTTCCCCCTTTTTTTTCTCCCCCTCTTTCCCCCGTTCATTTTCGTCATTTGTTACTTTAAATATGGGCCCCTCCTTCGTTGCTCCCAATCTTTCACTCTTATTTCTTAACCCCTTCCCTCCCTCACTTCCCCCACTTTTCTCTCCCACTACCTCTCATTCTCTCTCTCTCTTCTCCTCTCTCTTTTGTTTACACGGGGTTTTGAAAAGGGTTTAAATTTAAAAGGATCCCGTTTTATTGAAAAGTTTTTAAGGGTTTAAAGGTTTCCCCGATTTATGCAAGCGTTGCCTACATTAGCCCTTTGAAAGCATTTTTTTTTTTTATGAAAAATAAAGTAGGGAAAGGATGAATTTGGAGACATCTGTGGGCCAGCATTTTCATTTGATCAACTACTTTATCTGTTGGCACATAATGCTGCGAATGTTTCCAGATTCGAGTCATCGGGGGAAAATGTTTTCCAGAAGTGATTTTCTGGAAAAGGGGTTTCCCCGATGAAGCTGCGATTTCTCCCCGTCTTGTGGTACAGAACTTGCTTCACGCTGCCTGAAGGGGATCCAAGTTGGTACTTAGACAAAAAGGGCCCTTGTACATAACAGAAGCCCCACCCAATCCCTCCGGGGTGAAGGCTTGTTAAAAGGGCAATCTACCCCAGGATGGTCAAGGCGAGAAGAAAAGGGGGTCTTGCTCTGTTCTCTCTTTGTCAGCATCACAGATGGTGGGGGGAGGCCCAACAAGAAAGTGGGCATCCCAAAGGTTGGGGTACTTGCCTTACAAAATCATGCAACCCCGACGTCAAGAGAGCGAGAACGGAGAGCTGTAAGCTTCCTGGTGCCTTGTTTGAAAGATTTACAACAGGTTCTTATGGTCTTTGGATAAAAATTTCCCCCAAAGGCTTAATTCTTCCCCGGTTTTAAACACCCCCCCTTTCTTTTTTGTTGCTCTTTCTCTCTTCCCTCCCCATGTTACTACTTTCTCAGCTTCTCATTTTCTCCCACTTTTTTTTTCTCCATCTACCTTTTTTCCCTGAGTTCCTGTTCATTTCTCCCCTTGCTCCCCCCCCATGTTTTTCCATTGCCTCCCCCCCCAAATTTTTTTCCCAACCCTTTTTTATTTTTCCCTTACCCCTACCCTTCCCCTCCCTTTCCCCCTTTTACATTTTTTAAATCACTATCCCTTACTTCCATCCCCCTTAAAACCCCTTTCTTTAAAAAAACTCCCTACCCCCGTCCTATCACCCACCTATTTTCTATCCTCCCCCATCCTTTCGGCTCCCTCCTCTTTCCCATCTCAAAAAAAAAACTGTAGGGATTTTGTTTTAATTTCCGCTGACTGGGATGTTTTAAGTCTTTACAAAGTTTAATTTTTTTAAAAAAGTTTGGTTTTTTGATCGCAGTCGTTTAGTTATCGCAGGCACAGCACAGCAAGTGTCAACGGGCAGTCAAAAAGGGGAGCTCGCCCCCACGTGTGGCCCAGGTTTTCCGTTTTACGACCACCCACTGTTAAGTGTTCACAAAACCAACAGTGGGTCGTGTAAAACTGATTGTTGGGGGGGCCCAGCCCCTGGACCCATTATGTGCCTCTGTAATTTTTGGCTATGCCCACCCCCAGGGTATGAGCGTAAATTTTGGGAGTGTAAAGCGCAAAATAAAGAGGGTATGGATGGAAAAAAAGTTTATAGAATAAAAAAAAAAAATACCCTTTGGGCATTGCGCTATCCGAGAGAAATAGTCCCTTGTACCACAAAACCCTCACCCTTCTGTACAGAACCCACTCCATTCAGACAATCAGACAGAGATGAAAATTAAGCACGTGTCTTTTTTCTACGTACAAGATTTGCATGAGGTTGCCCTCTAAGAGGACAGGGTTTTAACCCCAGAAGATATAAAAAAGTTTCCAAAGGGAAAACTATATGAGTTCAATGAAGAAAAATTAAAAAATGGTTATGGAAAATTTTTGGGAGATAATAACTAAAAACCGGTTTCACAAACTTGATATACAATAGAGCTAAAAAATCAGTGAGGGCCTGGGGTGGAAATTTTAAAGGATCACCTTTTTAAAGGATTCACAACATCAAAATTTGCAAAGAAAAAATTGGGTAGATAATGAGAACGTTAAAAAACAAGAGATCCCAACCCATGTTGTCCTTTTCAATCACTGTTCTCCTAGGTGGATATGTGTACATTAACATCACCGTACAAAGCAGGGAAATTGCCATCTAGACGGGGCCACGAGAACCTTTTACTGTACATAAAAGTTCCATAAAACACCAAAGATAAGTTTCATTCGATTTTTTCCCCCCGGAGGGTTACCCCACCCGGGAAAGTCAGTGCCCCCATCGGGGGGACTGTCTAACCTTTTCCATTGGGGGGCCTTAAAACTTTTCCCCAGGGTGCGCCCCCAGTCGACTAACACCCCGGAACCCATTTTTGGGTAGGTGAGGAGGAAATAGGTGTAAAGGGAAAAGTGTTTGAATGTTTCCACCCCCGGGAATCGAAACCCGGGCCCCCGGTGGAAAGGGGGGGCTTTTGCCCCCGGGAGGGGGCCCCCACCGGGTGGAGCCCCTTTACGCCGTGGAAAAAACAAGAGGAAAATATTAAATGAAATTGGGAAAAGGTGGGGGTTCCCTTTTTCAAAGTCAAATCCCCTTTTTTTAAATTGGGGAAATTGCACAAACCCACCCTAAAAAAAGAAAATATTTTTAAAATCGCAATTAAAATCGGAAAGGAAAAAAAATTTCTTAAAACAATAAAAATCTTTTTGGGGAAAGGGGGAAATTAAAAACCGGGAAACCATAAAAACTATCTTTTGGGGAATGAAAATAAACTACTTTGGGGAAGAGTAAAATATTTTGGGAAAGACGATAAAACTACTTTGGGAAAGAAAAAACCATCTTTGGGAAGAGCAAAACTTCTTTGGGTGGCCTAAAAAATTCTTTTGGAAGATCATAAAATTCTTTGGGAATGAGCATAAAAATATTTGGAAAGATACTAACACTATTTTTGGGAAGACGCCCTTTTCTTGGGAATAACATAAAAAACGTTTTTGGGTGATACAAAACCTTTTGAAAAAAGATCGAATTTCTCCTAAAGGGGGCGTTGGGATTTAATTGTTACAGTTTTCTTGATGCCTGTATGTTTAAAAAAAAAAATTTAAGCTTTTCCTTTTAAGAAAAATTTCCCCGGGAATCCATAAGTGTTGTTGGTTAATTTCGTTTAGAGAGGGAAATTCTTGCTTGGATAAGAATGGCATAAAACCCTTTGAAACTTTCTGAGAAAAAAAAGTTAATCCCCCCCTATGATTACGAATGTTATAACATGGTTGCAAACAAATTCAGGGGGTGGCACATTGGTCTGTGTTTTTTAAAAATTTCCCGCCGGGGGCGAACCCCCCCCGTCTTTTGAATTGATTGTTCCCCGATCAGGTATCTTATGTACGAAGGGGGCAGGGTGGGTAAAGGGGAGATAGTTTGGTGGGGTGGGGAGTACACTCAGCAGGTTTAGAGGCAAGGCTAAAAGGGGCTCACCCATGCACCTAAGAGGTGAGTACATGCGGTAGATGTCACCACATCAGAGACCCCCTCATACTACTACACAAACACACAGAGAGGAGAGGAGGAGAGAGAAGAGAGGGGGAGAGAAGAGAGAGAGAAGAAAATAATAACAGTACAGGTTCTGAAGCAGTAGGCTTCCTGTCTGATCTTAACTCTTGTAACCTTAATTTTGGGGAAATTTAAAAAAAAATAGTTTGGAAAACAAAAGTTAATTAAATGTCACCCTAATGGAAAAAGACGAGAGAGAGAGAAGAGAGAGAGAGAGAGAGAAGGAAGAGAGGGGAGAGAGAGAGAGGGGAAGAGAGAGAGAGAGAGTGAGAGTGAGAGTAAAAAGTGAGAGTGAGAGTGGGGAAGGGAAAAGGGGGGGGGAGAGGGGGAGAGGGGAGAGAGAGAGAGAGAGGAGAGGAGATAAATCAGACAGGAAGGAGAGAGAAAGAGGACTTCAAAAATTTTTTGCCACACCTCAGAGAATTTAATCTAAATTCAAAGGGCATGCAGAGTCGAAAAATTTCGGAATTTTATACAAAAGTTTGCGCAGTAATTAGAACCAGTTTTGGGACAGGTCTTTTCGTCTTTATTAAAAAAAATACAATATTTTTACTCTTTTATCAAATAAATAACGGGGGTTGAGTTGTTTTAAAAAATTTATTTTTTTTATCGTTTGTCTTTTATTTGTTTGCTTTTATCTAAAATTTTTTTTTTTTTATCAAAATTTTTGTCTTAAAAAACTAACGATTTTTTATTTTATTTTTTTAAATTAAAATTTGGGGACGTTAAAATCGTGGGGGGGCTGCAACTTGGGGGGGAAAAGGAGGGACTGGGGTTTTATCCCTGGAAAGGGGGGAAGAGGTCCGTTCTTCAGAGCAAGAGCCCCAAAGGTCGTGCTTTTTAAAACCAGTCGTGCTTTATAACAAATGTGCTTTTTAACCCGGTCGTGCTTTATAAAACCCTCGTGCTTTATAAAAAAGTCGTGCTTTTTTTCCAGGGGGTCTTTATAACCAAGTCGTGCTTTATAACCAGGGCGTGCTTTAAACCAAGTGTGCTTTTTAACCAGGGCTGTTTTAACCAGGCGTGCTTTTTTAAAAAGTCGTGCTTTTACCAATGGCTTTATAAAAGGGCGTGCTTTATAACCAGGTGGCTTTATAACCAGGGGGTTTTTAAAACCAGGTCGGCTTTTTAAAGGTCGTGCTTTTTAAAACCCGAGTTTGGATTTGGCCCCTTAAACAACGACCCTTTTTAAAAAAAAGCCGAGGAAAATTTTAATGTTTAAAAAAACCCCACCCTCAGATGAGAGTTTGGGTCGGTCCCGGGGCCCTTTACAAGTAAATAGTGAAGATAACGGACGTATGAAGATGTGAAAGAAGAAAGTGAAGAGAAAATAATAAAATAAAGTGAAGAGTAATGAAGAGATAATAGTCAGTACAGTGGTTAATTATCTGCATTTTCCTTTAAAAAGTGTCATAATTTTAAATATTTTAGCTAAATTTTGAAGGGGCCCAAAAAATGTTCCATTCTATGCACGTCGAAATATTCAATAACATAATTTTAAATCTTTATGGACATTTCATAGGTTTTTTTAAAAAATAAGGGGGAAAAAATTCAGGATCTCAGTAGTGAGAGGCAGAGGGGGGTTTTTTTGTCAGTTGACAAATCTCCTGGAGAGCGAAACGTTGAACAATAGTCACTAGTTGAAGGTGTTCTTTGCCCTAACATATCGAGGAAATTTTACCTTTCTTAACATGTTTTAGCAAAAGTAAAATTAAATTATGATACCCCGCACTTCTTCCGAAAAACTGAATTTTTTTTTATTATCCCGGGATCCAGAGTTTCTATCTTGACGTGTAAAATAAATTATTCCCGGGGTTTATGCAAAAAACAGGGAAACCCCTGCCCTGCCAGCCGTCTCGGGGTGTTTTGAAAACGTTTTTTTACAAATTCTGAATTTTTTTCAAATGCAAAGGGAAATTTTTGTCATGAGGGAGAGAATTTAAGAAAAAACTTTAAAAATTTTGGTTTCATATGGCTTTCATTTCCCCCCACCAAAAGATTTCTCTATAAATTTTTGGGTGAACCTATTTAAAAATGTATTATAAAATTATTCTTTGTCCGCCAAAAACTGCGAATTGCATACTCGATACACCAGATGATTTTTTTTAATTTTGGAAAAAATGGATAAACAGCAGTGTGCTGCACCTTATTTTTTTTTATAGTTACACAGGGGTAACAAAGCTGACTTTCCCCTGTTTTTGTTAAAAGAGGATTCAAGCTGGTGTAAAAATATACGTCTGGGTTCGTGTTTTTTTTTGGGGTATCACAGAGTCCCTTAAAATATGTATGTAAAAATGAAAACTATATTTTTTTCCAAAATTGCTTTTTTTTTTAAATCCTCCCATGAAATTTTTTGATTGACGTTTAAGCCAGATAAAAGAGGTTGGTGCTTTCCGCGGGCTTGCCTTTAATAGGGGCCAGTGTGGAGCAGAGCACAAAAAAGACTATTCCCCCCCCTCCCCAGTAACCAACCTTTCCCCCAGGACCTGTGTGTCGACAACCCCCCCAACGCCCCCCCCCTCCCACAAATCATCCTTCCTTTTCACCCTCCCCCCCAAAAATTCACCCTCGTTCGCCCTAAAACCCAAACTTTCACGCTTACCTTCCTCCCATGTGAGGGTTTTGTTACAACCACTTTTTAAAAGTTTACCGTTTGTAACGTATGTTAAATTACCTTGGATCCCCCGGGAAAGGTCCCAAAATTGATTATACCCTGCTCGTGCTGATCCTCCTTCTGTTTCATTCCCGTCTCTCTTTAGAAAAACCCCTCGTGGAAAGTCTTCCACCCTTTTCCCCCACCAGGACAATAACCGAGTGGTGTTTTTTTCTCATTATTCAATCAAATTTTTATTTTAAATCCCTATTTTATGGTTAAATATCTTGTTGGTGGAAAAAATTTTACACACTTTAATGACCCCGGTAGTCGTAGGTTTTAAAACCCCCATTCCCACCTAACCCCCTGGTAGTGCATCTTTTTTTTTCCCTTCGTGTACAACATCCCCCTCTTTCCCTCCTTTACGAAACCACCCCAAATTTTCCCTTACAAATTTTAAATAATGTTTTTTTGCAAAAAATTTCCGAAAAAAAACCTATAATAAAAAACATTAACAAAAAAAAATAAAAAAATGATTATTCACGTTTTTAATTTGGTAAAAACCAACAACAATCCATACCTGTGATACCTCAATGAATTATAACCATTTTTCTTATATAAATAATATATAAAATATTATATATTTATAAAATAATATATAATATGGGGCCCACTTTTGTAAAATTGTTGGACCCCCCTCGGAGAATGGACAAAAAGGCTCAAGGAAGAATATTTGTTTTTTTCCTGAACCATTTGAAATTTTCCCTTTCAATATAATTTATATATTATTATAAAATTTTATATATATATAATTTTTATATAATAATTTATATAATTATATAATATTTTTAAAATATAATATTCAGAAAGCATTTGACCTCAATTCCCCCCCATTTCATTCAGGGTAGAAAAATAATAATATTTTTTACTTTAAAAATACATGACAAGGTAACGTCTAGCTGACATCAATGACATACTACTGTATAAAAAAGCTCCTTGTTTGCTCAGATTTGGGGCAAATTAGGTCAGTGCCCAGGATGCGACCCCCCCCAGCGCAAAACCCCCGAACCGATATAAACCCTGGGTGAACATGGCAAAGGTGTTTAAGGAAAAACATTTAAAGTTTTCCAACCGTACTGGGATTTGATCTCCGGACTCAGTAGTGAGCGATGCGCTAGCGATCCAGCCCTTTTTTGATGAACGTGAATTTTTGGTAAACTAATATTTGTTGGTTTTAATTATCCTTTGGGTTCCCTTTTCCGGATGCTAATGAATGGCTGCAAGGCCCAAAAGTGACATTATACGTCTGAAGAAAATTTAAGAGGATTGCCCCGTTTTTTTTATCTAGCAACTGGGGCGTCGGGAGTTGCTGCTACCCCGTGCTATACGAAGTTATTATTGGGGGAAAAAAAATTATTTTTTTGTAAAATTCATGAATCGGGGTGGGGTTCCGAGTTAAATTTTGTCAACCTAACGGGAGACTTAGTTGGGCCAACGAGGAATGTCAGCATTCCCGGAGGGGTTTATCACTACGATAGCTTCTCGGTTTCCCTTAGTTAAAATGGAGTTCGTCACTTTGGGGAAATGTTTTTTTCAGGTAGTCCCTCCCCTCCAGGAGAAGTAAGTTGTGTGTATTCAGTATCAATATTCGTATATACAAAGTTTTGAGATTATTTTAACCAACTTTGAGCTCAAAAGTATTTTGTTAGTGTGCAAGGAATGTAGTGTGTAGCTGAAGGCTTTTTAAAATTTAAAGAACCCCCAATGTAATAAAAAACACCACGCTCCACAAGATTTTTGCTTTGCATCAGTCCCTTTTCCCGTCCCACTGGCTTCCCTGATCCCCTTCACCCCTAAACAAATGCCTTCCCCCTCTTTACCCCCCCCACTCGTTTCCCCCCCCCTTGTTTCCCCCCCACTCGTATCCCACTCACTCGTATCCCCCTCATCACCCCCCCAGCTTAGCTTAAGTCTCCCGAACCAGGAGGATGAGGGGACCCTTCAAAACCCCCGGGAGTGGGAACTGTTTTAATATACGTACTTTAATTTATAACTTTTTCCCGCATTTTGCGTGATATAGAGCTCTGGGGTTTTTAAAATTTGGAATGTAAAAATGTTAGGGAAAAAGGGGGTGTGATGAAGGATAAATGTGTGTGCTTGAGAAAAAAGGGGGAGGGGAAGAATATGTGGGGGGGGGGGGTGTGTGTGTGAAGGGGGAATGTGTGGGGGTAAGGGAGTGTGTGTGAAGGCGAGGATGGTTCAACAGGGGCAGATGTGTGGGGATTAGTGGCTATGATACAGTATGGTGGTTGTTACATTTTTGTGGTAACTTCTGCCCTCTTAGCTAAATAAAAAAACGGTAATTACAAAACTACGTAATGTAAATAAAACGAGGGGATAAGGGGATAAAAATTGCCTATTAGCGACCGAATTTGGAACAAGGCAAAAAAACGCCATTTATTTGGGGACAAACACCAGGTTTTATTATTAAACTATATCCTATAAAAAACACGGTAAGATAAAAAAGATTGATTAAACCTGGCCACTTAAGATGTTTTTTCCTTTATGCCTATTGCTAATAATGCATTAAAACAAGCATCACTACCCGGAACCCCGCCCTTGTACAACACACATACCTTGGGAAACCCTTTTCATTTTAAAAAACATATACCCAGGAAACCCGTTTTTGGCACAAAATTACCCCCGGAAAAACCGTCCTTTACAAACCATACCCAAAAACCGTGTCCTTGTTAAAACACTACCCCCGGAATCCTGTCCTATACAACAACTTTCCCAAGAATCCGTCCTTGTTCAACACACATTCCTACAACCTGTCCTTGTTCAACACTTACCAGGAACCCGCCTTTTTACAATACCATCCAAAAAAACCCTGTCCCTTTTAAATAACATACCCGGAAAACCTATCCCAGTATACCAAAATTTTTAAAATCCTGCCCCTGTTCAACACAATTCCCAAAACCCTGTCCTTTTCACACTTCCAGGAACCCCGTCCTTGTACAACACAATTTCCCAGGAACCCTTCCCGGTACAATGGACAAGACTAGGCAGTTTCAGGGGAAAAACTGAAATCCCGATATGCGACATGAGCACTCCAGGTACCTCAAAAACTCACCTAACAACATCATCAACGCACCCCAGAAACCTCCAAAATTCACTTATAACTTCTGAAACGTGAGATTCTGTCCTTTATCTTTTACCCGCGTAAACCTGGGGTTTTGGGAAAGGGAAACGTATCCCACCCTTTCTCCCTTTTTGGTGTTGTTGAGGAATTGAGGGGCTCACTTACCTTTGCCTTTAAAAAAAAATTTTTAAAACATTTGACCATCACAAAAAAACCCCCTTGGTCCTGCCCCCGACAGGTTTTCCCGGTGGATCAGGGCCTGATCAACCAGTCTGTTGCTGCTGGCAGCACACAGTACAACGTATGAGCCAAAACTCGGCTGATCAGGAACTGATTTTAGGAATCTGTCCAGTTCCCTCTTAGAGAGCAGGGATGTAGGTTTGTGGGTGTTAATTGCCAGTCGTCAAAGGCACTTGTTGACAGACACTTGACCTGTCGTGTGTGTGTGTGTGTGTGTGTGTGTGTGTGTGTGTGTGTGTGTGTGTGTGTGTGACTCTACCCCATCAAATAACCTGCTCCTTCTTATGAAAGCTTTCTCCTTTTTCTTTTTCTCTTTTTATTTCACACTATCTCTCTTATTTTGACAGGCACCCACGTACAGTTTCTGCCCACTTTACCTCCCTTTTCATCTTATTGTCCTTTCCCCGTGCACCTTTTACTCATTCATTATTTTTTGCATCTCTTCAAACTTTTCTTCACTTTTCACCTTTCCTCTCCTCTGCTTGCATTTCTCTTTTTTTCTATTTTATCCTCTCCATCCATCTATTCTTCCTCAAACCTTTCTTCTGGTTTTCTTCTCTCCTTTCCTCTTCTATCATCAGTGTCTCATCTAGTCCACTCTTCACTTCTTGCTTCTTCCTCTTTCTTTCCTCTCCTTCCGTATCCATTCGTATTCTCACTATTTCTCTCTTCCGTTTCTTTTCTCTCCCCTTCGTCCCATCTTACTCTCTCCCCTCTTCCCCTCGCAGCCCCCCTCACAACCTGCCCCAGGGAGAGCGCTGCCACCTCGGGGGCGCAGATGGTCCGGGATTTATCAGTGGAGTGTACACACACTTCACTGTGTAACATTTTGTTGGGCACGTGCATTGATGAAGGTGGTGGTGGTGGTGGTGGTGGTGGTGGTGGTGGTGGTGGTGGTGTGGTGGTGGTGGTGGTGGTGGTGGTGGTGATGGTGGTGGTGGTGAGGGGGTGGTGGTGATGGGGTGGTGGTGGTGGTGGTGGTGATGGCGGTGGTGGTGGTGGGGGTGGTGGTGGTGGTGGTGATGGGGTGGTGGTGGTGGTGTGGTGGTGATGGTTGGTGGTGGTGGTGGTGGTGGTGGTGGTGGTGGGTGGTGGTGGTGGTGGTGGTGGTGGTGATGGCGATGGTGGTGGGTGGTGGTGGTGATGGTGGTGGTGGTGGTGATGGTGATGGTGGTGGTGGTGATGGTGATGGTGGTGGTGGGTGGTGGGTGGTGTTGGTGGTGATGGTGGTGGTGGTGGTGGTGGTGGTGGTGGGGGTGGTGGTGGTGATGATGGTGGTGATGGGGTGGTGGTGGTGGTGATGGTGGTGGTGATGGTGGGTGTGGTGGTGATGGTGATGGGGTGGTGATGGTGTTGGGATGGTGATGACGATGGTGGTGTGGTTGGTGGTGGTGTGGTGTGGTGGTGGTGACGATGGTGGTGATGCTGGGGGGTGGTGACGATAGTGGTGGTGATGGTAGTGATGGTGTTGGTAGTGATGGTGGTGGTAGTGGTGGTAGTGGTGATAGTGATGGATGGTGGTGGTGGTGTTGATGATAGTGATGGTGGTGGTGGTAAGTGATGGTGGTGATGGTAGTGGATGGTGATGGTAGTGATGGTGGGATTGGTAGTGATGGTGGTATTGGTAGTGATGGTGGTAGTGGTGATAGTGATGATGGTGGTGGTGTTGGTGGTGATGATAGTGATGGTGATGGTGGTTAGTGATGGTGGTGGTGGTGGTGGTGGTAGTGGTGGTGGTGGTGGTGGTAGTGTGGTGGTGGTGGTGGGTGGTGGTGGTAGTGGTGGTGGTGGTGGTGGTGGTGGTGGTAGTGGTGGTGGTGGTAGTGGTGGTGGTGGTGGTGGTAGTGGTGGTGGTGGTGGTAGTAGTGGTGGTGGTGATGGTGGTGTGTGATGGTAGTATGTGGAGGGTGCTGGTGGTGGTGGTGTGGTGGTGGGGGGTGATGGTAGAGATGGTGGTGGTGGTGATGGTAGAGATGGTGGTGGTGGTAAGGTGGAAGTGGTGTGTGGTGGTGGTGGTGGTGGTGGTGGTGGTGGTGGTGGTGGTGGTAGTGATGGTGGTAGTGATGGTGGTGGTGGTAAAGGAGGTGGAAGTGATGGTGGTGGTGGTGGTGGTGGTAAAGGAGGTGGAAGTGATGGTGGTGGTGGTAGTGATGGTGGTGGTACAGCTCATGTCACCCACCAAAGTCTTCATAACCAACCATTCTCTAGTTAACCTTAATATAATCATTCGAAATTTAAGCACATCTTTTCATAAAACCCTCATTAAACCAGGACTCCAAACACTGTTTTCTTCCAGCTCAACTAGATTTAAAAATATGAAGACTTTGTATATTTTTCGGTAATAGTAAATGATATATTATAAAATAATATAATTTAACACTGCACTGCAAATCATACACGTGTTAAAAACACACTTATAAAAAAATATGAATGTACAAAAACTTAAAAAAAAATTGGGAGTACGACTTACTTTTGTAAGTAAAAACGTCGATTTTTGTGCGTTTAGAAATTTATAAGGAAGATTACAGCCACTGGAGGTGTTTGGGAAGTATACTTTAGCAGTTGATTGTCACACAAAATGTTAATTAGATTTCTGATATATTATGGCCTAGGAATAGGTTGATTTTAATGCGTAATAGACTAAATAACCGAATCCGGAAACCTAAAGGGCCTAACTAGTCTTTTCTTTGTCTCATTTGCTCCACGCAATAGAAATGTTCCAAATTAGGTGCCTAAGTGGCGAGATTTAGTGGTGAAATGAGCCGAAAGGCCGAATTTAGGGCGACTTAATTGACAGAGACGGCTTTTCCGTTCATTTTCACCTATCGACTATTAGTACAGATGACCTGGAAATAGCCCAGAATTGGTTCTATTTGAGCACTGAAAGTGCTCTAAAATAACCATGTAACTGGCGAGAATCAACTTTTATGTTTGTAGCGTTCCCTCAGCGGCCTGCCCTCCCTGAATAGAATTCTAGGACTCTATAGGCCTCTGTTGGCAATCATACAGCACCTAGAAACGTTACCAGGTTTGCGAGAGCTTCATCCTAGTTGTCTATCAAATGTTTTAGGCCCAAAAATCAGATTTTTGTTTTTTGAAAAGATATAATTAAGTTTGAGTTCTTACCCCTCAAAACTAAATGATGAACTTCGATATAAATTACACAACCCGTGTAGGCTTCTACATATGTTCAATAAGTAATATTTTTTTTCACTCCTATTATAAATAGAATTTCATTAAAACTTTCTGACTTTGGCTATAAAAGGTAAAAAATTATGATCAGTCACATCTCGAAGGCTATAAGGGGTAGAGAAAACCCGATTTTTTTTTTTCAATGTCAGAAAATCTCTGTATAGTACATCAAAAATGATCTCTGGTAAGAATTCTTTACTGGCCATTAAACTACTCGTGGATTCAATTAGATATCGGACTGCAATTTAGTGTGTGTGTGTGTGTGTGTGTGTGTGTGTGTGTGTGTGTGTTAGTTACTATTTTGTCCTAGGCACATGTCGATTTGACACTAGGCCTGTTGTGTGTGTAGGTGTGTGTGTATTTGTGTGTGTGTAGGTGTTAGTTACCATTTTGTCCTAGGCACATGTCTGTGTTGTGTGTGTGTGTGTGTGTGTGTGTGTGTGTGTACTCACCTATTTGTACTCACCTATTTGTGGTTGCAGGGGTCGAGTCCTAGCTCCTGGCCCCGCCTCTTCACCGGTTGCTACTAGACCCCCTGTGTGTGTGTGTGTGTGTGTGTGTGTGTGTGTGCGTGTGTGTGTACTCATATGGTTGCAGGATCAATTCATAGCTCCTGGTCCCGCCTTTTCGCTAGTTGCTACTACGTTCAAAGTGTGTGTGTGTGGTGTGTGTGTGTGTGTGTGTGTGTGTGTTTTGTGTGTGTGTGTGTGTGTGTGTGTGTGTGTGTTTGTGTGTGTGAATGAATAATAGTCAACTCAGTAATACACAACGAATGCTCACTTACAAATGACAACATTCACGGCAAAATAACAATTTTTTGGTTTTACTTTAAATTTTTTAAACTAATTTTGGTTGGGTTGAAAAGGGGGGG
>NW_026464704.1:0-5000 GCF_026875155.1 Cherax quadricarinatus
TGGAAGCTGAAGACTCAGACAGTCACAGGGACGTTAGGAAGTATTTCTTCAGTCATAGAGTTGTCAGCAAGTGGAATAGCCTAGCAAGTGAAGTAGTGGAGGCAGGAACCATACATAGTTTTAAAGAAGAGGTATGACAAAGCTCAGGAAGCAGAGAGAAAAGAGGATCCAGTAGCGATCAGTGAAGAGGCGGGGCCAGGAGCTGAGTCTCGACCCCGGGAACCACAATTAGGTGAGTACAATTAGGTGAGTACACACACACACCACACACACACACACACACACACACACCACACACACCACACACACACACCACACCACACACACCACACACCACACATACACACCCCACACACACACCACACACACACACACTACACACACACCACACACACACACACACACACACACACACACACACACCACACACACACACACACACCACACACACACACACACACGCACATACACACACACACATGTAGGCCCAATCTTTAAAAAAGGAGACAGACATGAAGCATTAAACTACAGACCAGTGTCACTGACATGTATAGTATGCAAAATCATGGAGAAGATTATCAGGAGAAGAGTGGTGGAACACCTAGAAAGGAATGATCTCATCAACAGCAGCCAACATGGTTTCAGGGACGGGAAACCTGTGTCATAAACCTACTGGAGTTCTATGACATGGTGACAGCAGTAAGACAAGAGAGAGAGGGATGGGTGGATTGCGTATTCTTGGACTGCAAGAAGGCGTTTGACACAGTTTCCACACAAGAGATTGGTGCAAAAACTGGAGGACCAGCAGGGATAACAGGGAAGGCACTACAATGGATCAGGGAATACTTGTCAGGAAGACAGCAGCGAGTCATGGTACGTGGCGAGGTGTCAGAGTGGGCACCTGTGACCAGCGGGGTTCCACAGGGTCAGTCTTAGGACCAGTGCTGTTTCTGGTATTTGTGAACGACATGACGGAAGGAATAGACTCTGAGGTGTCCCTGTTTGCAGATGACGTGAATATTGATGAGAAGAATTCACTCGATCAAAAACCAGGGAGAACTACAAAGGGATCTGGACAGGCTGCAGACCTGGTTCAGCAATTGGCTCCTGGAGATCAATCCCACCAAGTGCAAAGTCATGAAGATTGGGGAAGGGCAAAGAAGACCGCAGACGGAGTACAGTCTAGGGGCCAGAGACTACAAACCTCACTCAAGGAAAAAGATCTTGGGTGAGTATAACACCAGGCACATCTCCTGAAGCGCACATCAATCAAATAACTGCTGCAGCATATGGGCGCCTAGCAAACCTCAGAACAGCATTCCGACATCTTAATAAGGAATCGTTCAGGACCCTGTACACCGTGTACGTTAGGCCCATATTGGAGTATGCGGCACCAGTTTGGAACCCACACCTAGCCAAGCATGTAAAGAAACTAGAGAAAGTGCAAAGGTTTGCAACAAGACTAGTCCCAGAGCTAAGAGGTATGTCCTACGAGGAGAGGTTAAGGGAAATTCAACCTGACGACACTGGAGGACAGGAGAGATAGGGGGGATATGATAACGACATACAAAATACTGAGAGGAATTGACAAGGTGGACAAAGACAGGATGTTCCAGAGATTGGACACAGTAACAAGGGGACACAGTTGGAAGTTGAAGACACAGATTAATCACAGGGATGTTAGGAAGTATTTCTTCAGCCACAGAGTAGTCAGTAAGTGGAATAGTTTGGGAAGCGATGTAGTGGAGGCAGGATCCATACATAGCTTTAAGCAGAGGTATGATAAAGCTCACGGTTCAGAGAGAGTGACCTAGTAGCGATCAGTGAAGAGGCGGGGCCAGGAGCTCGGACTCGACCCCCGCAACCTCAACTAGGTGAGTACACACCCACACACACCCTCCACCACTTGACACAAACACGTACCCCCCCTCCCCTAACCACCCCTCCCCCTTCCCTAACCACCTCACCTTAGCCACCTATACCCCCCTCCCCCAAACCACCTAACCCCTCCCCAAACCGTCTAACCCCCCCCAACTACCTCCCTCCCTCCAATAACCATCCTCCCCCTCCCCCATAAACCAACTCCATCCCCTCTCTCCCTCAGACCATCTAACCCCCTCCCCAACTATCTCTACCCCTCCAATAACCATCCTCCCCCTCCCCCACAACCATCCATCCCCTCTCCTAACCATCTATTCCCCTCCCCCTAACCACCCGTCCCCCCTTCTGTGGAGCAACGGGGGAACCTAGAACCAGGATGAGGACAAGGGGCTCCAAGGACGAATCTGGGAGGGAGGAATGGGAGGTAGAGCTCAAAAAAAGGGAGGAAGACTGGTGAAGGAGACTAGATGAGCTGGAAAGGAAGATGGAAGAGAGGTTAGCAGCAGAATGCAGAAGGTGGAAGCAACAGGCCACAGCAGCAGAAATCTAGATAGAGAGACTGGAAGAGGAGCTGAGACATCTGAAACAGCACAGAGATATTACAGAAGTAGCATCGGCAATGGCTACATCAAACACAGACAACAGGTCTGAAGGAAGCATGGAAACTAAACTGTATACAGAGGTCCTGTCAATCCCACATGGGGCCAAAACAAAGGCAGGGAGCACACTAGGACAGAATTAGAGGTTGGAAGACATTGAAAGAACTAGGACATGTGCAAGGACCTTACCAGATACCTGTGGGGGCCAGGAACAGGTGAGCAGGAAGGACAAACCAAGAAGCATTGGGGCCATAACTAGGGAAGGGACTGAAGGAAGGAACACTCCACAGGAAGAAACTAAAACACATCAGAGGATGCAGTGGGAGTCACAGTGGGAGGTGGAAAGGGAGAGATCCGTGTTTGTCTATGGGCTAGACAAAGCTAAAGGGGAAACTTATGATGAAAGAAAGCAGGAGGAGAAAAAAGCGATTGAAGATATCATGAAGGTGATAGGCGAGGGGGACATGACCCAGGTGGCAAATTTTCGGAGAATTGGGTGGTCACAAAGAAAAGGAATCGGCCTCTCAAAGTAATTTTCAAGGCAGAATCAACCCGAACCATGATCCTGCAGGAGAAAGCATGGCTGAGAGGCAAGCAGGAGTTCCGGAGTGTATACCTCGATCGAGACAGAACACAGGACGAAAGGAAGACGATGGAAGAGAGAGTTCAAAAACGAAAGGAAAAATGGGAGGAAATGAAAAAGGAGAGCAGAATAACCCAGGATCAAATGAAAGGACAAGCGCACCCCCCAAAACACCTGCAGAAGACTCTAGCCACGACACCCCCAAGGCAACTGAACAATCCAAACCAACCATCACACACCGATCCCTCTGTTTCCACCCCCTGCACCACAGTTACAGTATTAGAACAGAAGTTGAAGGTTTGGTACACAAATGCAGATGGATTAACGAATAAACATGAGGAATGGCAAGAAAGAATCAATGAGAAGTCCCCAGACATCATAGCAGTTACAGAAACAAAACTCACGGAGACAATAACAGATCCCACCAGGATACCAGATCATGAGGAAAGATAGAAGGGGCAGGGGGGGGACGTGGGGTTGCTCTGCTCGTAAAAAACAGATGGAAATTCGAGAAAATGGAAGGCATAGATGAGACGGAGAAAGAGACTACATAGCAGGTACACTTCGTCTGGGGAACACAAAGTGGTCATTGTAGTGATGTATAATCCACCACAGAACTGCAGGAGGCCAAGAGAGGAATATGAAGAGAGCATCAGAGCAATGGTGGACACACTTGCTGAGGTGGCAAGAAGAGCTCATTCCAGCAGAGCAAAGTTGCTGGTTATGGGGGATTTCAACCACAGGGAGACTGACTGGGAAAACCTGGAGCCACATGGGGGTCCCGAAACATGGAGAGCCAGGATGTTGGACGTGGTGCTGGAAAACCTCATGCACCAACATGTTAAGGACACTACCAGAGTGAGAGGGGAGGATGAACCAGCAAGATTGGACCTTGTGTTCACCCTGGGCAGCTCAGACATTGAGGACATCAGGTATGAGAGTCCCCTAGGAGCTAACGACCACGTGGTTCTGTGCTTTGAATACATAGAGCTGCAAGTGGAGAGAATAACAGGAGTTGAATGGGAAAAGCCTGACTGTAAAAGAGGGGACTATATAGGGTTGAAGAACTTCCTGCGGGAGGTCCAGTGGGACAGAGAACTGGCAGGAAAGCCAGTAAATGAAATGATGGAATATGTAACAACAAAATGCAAGGAGGCAGTGGAAAAGTTTATTCCCAAGGGCAACAGTAACAACGGGAAGACCAGAACGAGCCCCTGGTTTACCCGACGGTGTAAGGAGGCAAAAACAAAGTGCAATAGAGAATGGAAAAAGTACAGAAGGCAGAGAACACACGAAAATAGGGAGATCATCGCAGAGCCAGGAATGAGTATGCACAGGTAAGGAGGGAGGCCCAGCGACAGTATGAAAAGACATAGCATCAAGAATCAAGACTGACCCGAAACTGTTGTATAGCCACATCAGGAGGAAGACAACAGTCAAAGACCAGGTGATCAGATTAAGGACAGAAGGTGAGAACTCACAAGAAATGATCAGGAGGTATGTGAGGAGCTGAACAGGAGATTTAAGGAAGTTTTTACAGTAGAGACAGGAAGGGCTGTGGGAAGACAGCACAGAAGGGAACATCAAGAGGGAATATACCAACAAGTGTTGGATGACATACGAACAACTGAGGAGGAGGTGAAGAAGCTCTTAAGTGACCTTGACACCTCAAGGCGATGGACCGGACAACATCTCCCCATGGGTCCTTAGAGAAGGACAGAGATGCTGTGCGTGCCTCTAACCACAATCTTCAACACATCCCTTGAAACTGGGCAACTACCTGAGAAATGGAAGACAGCTAATGTAGTCCCCATAATTTAAGAAAGGAAACAGAAACGAGGCACTAAACTACAGACCTGTGTCTCTGACATGTATTGTGTGCATAGTCATGGAGAAGAATTTATCAGGAGGAGAGTGGTCGAACACCTGGAAAGGAA
>NW_026464704.1:10000-14844 GCF_026875155.1 Cherax quadricarinatus
TATCGCCAGAGAGACAAAAACATTGTTCTTGTTCAGTTTAGTTCAGCTGACAAGAACAGTGGCATTGCGCAGTCAAGGTCATCAAGAAGGAACAGTGTTCCTGTTCACACAAGTTCATTAATGAAGAACAGCGTTCCTGTTCACTCAAGTTTAACAGTGAAGAACAATGCCGTCGGTAACTCAAAGTTCAGCTGAGAACAAAATGTTCTCGTTCACTCAGTTTCAGCGGAGAGAACTCTTTGTTCTCTCGTGTTCAACAGGTAAAAAAAGAACACCCGCTGCAGGCCACTTAAGTTCAACAAACCTCCAAATATTCCTTTAATGGATATTCACGAAAATCGAGCGAAGTTACAAGGCATCATTGTATTGCTCTTCCCGCTGCGTCATTCTTGCAGTTTCCCCGCCATATTTTTTTAATGGTCGCCTCGGGTATGAAAACGCCTCTGCCAAACCACATTAAAATCTCTTTTAATCTTCGAAACGAATGATTTTTAATGCGTGAACGATGTGTAATAAAATATTACGTAATGTAAATTATGGTCTGTGGTGAGAAAATGGTAACATTTTGCTCTGTAAGTGGGAAAAAAAATAAAATTTTGAAGAAGGGGGAATTCCACTGAATACTTGGGTGTCATGGCGGCTGGGACGACGGTGGTTTTTCTTTTTACTTTAAACTCAAATTAAATAGTAAAGGCCGAAAGAAAAAAAAAACATTATTATTATTTTTTTGGAATGAATGTGGATTTTGTAAGTATATTGTCAAAAATAATAAAAACAGGAGGAGATGGTGTGTAGTGTGCCGGTCAGAAACTGCTGGAAAGAGTAAATATTTTCACTCTTTATTTTCCGTCTGAAGAATTCGTGGAGTGACGTCGACGGTTCCCGGTTGGAGCTCTTGTCTTGTTCTGGTGTTGATCTCACTGAGAGTGAACCACTCTGGACGAAGAGCACTGAGAGTAATGAGGTGCTGATATCGAAGAGTCCTGAGAGGCAAAGATGTGTTTACCTTGAACTTTGTGTTTACCCACGTAAGAGACTTGTATACTGCAGGTTCAGCCTGCCAGGTCCAACCTTCCAGGTCCAGCCTGCCAGGTCCAGCCTGCCAGGTCCAGCCTGCCAGGACCAGCCTGCCAGATCCAGCCTCCAAAGTCTAGCCTGCCAGGACTTCGGTCTGGCTTGGTTGGCCTTGTAACAACAGCACTAACACAACACTAACACCAGCCTCCTCTGCTTACACCAACCACTTACACCCTCCAGCCAGGGTGTAAGACCCCCACCTACCACTTATACCCTCCAGCCAGGGTGTAAGACCCCACCTATCACACCCTCCAGCCAGGGTGTAAGACCCCACCTACCACTTACACCCTCCAGCCTGGGTGTAAGACCCCACCTACCACTTACACCCTCCAGCCAGGGTGTAAGACCCCACCTACCAGTTACACCCTCCAGCCAGGGTGTAAGACTCCACCTACCACTTACACCCTCCAGCCAGGGTGTAAGACCCCACCTACCACTTACACCATCCAGCCAGGGTGTAAGACCCCACCTACCACTTACACCCTACAGCCAGGGTGTAAGACCCCACCTACCACTTACAAACCCCCCACCAGGGGGTAAGACCCCACCTGCCACTTACACCCTCCAGCCAGGGTGTAAGACCCTACCTACCACTTACACCCTCCAGCCAGGGTGTAAGACTCCACCTACCACTTACACCCTCCAGCCAGGGTGTAAGACCCCACCTACCACTTACACCCTCCAGCCAGGGTGTAAGACCCCACTTACACCATCCAGCCAGGGTGTAAGACCCCACCTACCACTTACACCCTCCAGCCAGGGTTAAAGACTCCACCTAACCACTTACAAACCCCCCACCAGGGTGTAAGAACCCACCTACCACTTACAACCCTCCAGCCGGGGGGTAAGACCCCACCTACCACTTACACCCTCCAGCCAGGGTGTAAGACTCCACCTACCACTTACACCCTCCACCAGGGTGTAAGACCCCACCTAAACCCCTTGCACCACCAGGGTGTAAGACCCCACCTACCACTTACACCATCCAGCCAGGGTGTAAGACCCCATCTACCACTTACACCCTCCAGCCAGGGCGTAAGACTCCACCTACCACTTACACCCTCCAGCCAGGGTGTAAGACCCCACCTACCACTTACACCAGCCAGGGTGTAAGACCCCACCCACCACTTACACCATCCAGCCAGGGTGTAAGACCCCACCTACCACTTACACCCTCCAGCCAGGGTGTAAAACCCCACCTACCACTTACACCCTCCAGCCAGGGGTGTAAGACTCCACGTAGCACTTACACTCTCCAGTCAGGGTGTAAGACCCCACCTACCACTTACACCCTCCACCAGGGTGTAAGACCCCCCCCCTACCACTTACACCCTCCAGCCAGGGTGTAAGACTCCACCTACTACTTACACCCTCCAGCCAGGGTGTAAGACCCCACCTACCACTTACACACTCCAGCCAGGGTGTAAGACCCCACCTACCATTTACACTCTCCAGCCAGGGTGTAAGACCCCACCTACCACTTACACCCTCCAGCCAGGGTGTAAGACTCCACCTACTACTTACACTCTCCAGCCAGGGTGTAATACCCCACCTACCACTTACACTCTCCAGCCAGGGTGTAAGACCCCACCTACCACTTGCACCCTCCAGCCAGGGTGTAAGACTCCACCTACCACTTACACTCTCCAGCCAGGGTGTAAGACCCCACCTACCACTTACACTCTCCAGCCAGGGTGTAAGACCCCACCTACTACTTATACCCTCCAACCAGGGTGTAAGACCCCACCGACCACTTACACCCTCCAGCCAGGGTGTAAGACCGCACCTACCACTTACACTCTCCAGCCAGGGTGTAAGACCCCACCTACCACTTACACCCTCCAGCCAGGGGGTAAGACTCCACCTACCACCATAAAACTCTCCACCAGGGTGTAAGACCCCACCTACCACTTACACCCTCCCCGCCAGGGGGTAAGACTCCACCTAAACCCCTTTTCACTCTCCAGCCAGGGTGTAAGACCCCATCTACCACTTACACTCTCCAGCCAGGGTGTAAGACCCCACCTACCACTTACACCCTCCAGCCAGGGTGTAAGACTCCACCTACCACTTACACTCTCCCAGCCAGGGTGTAAGACCCCACCTACCACTTTCACTCTCCAGCCAGGTGTAAGACCCCACCTACCACTTACACCCTCCAGCCAGGGTGTAAGACCCCACCTACCACTTACACACTCCAGCCAGGTGTAA
This sequence comes from Cherax quadricarinatus, assembly GCF_026875155.1. NCBI lineage: Eukaryota > Metazoa > Arthropoda > Malacostraca > Decapoda > Parastacidae > Cherax > Cherax quadricarinatus. The sequence goes on from NW_026464704.1 coordinate 13,289, forward strand.
GACCCCCACCTACCATTTACACTCTCCAGCCAGGGTGTAAGACCCCACCTACCACTTACACCCTCCAGCCAGGGTGTAAGACTCCACCTACTACTTACACTCTCCAGCCAGGGGGTAATACCCCACCTACCACTTACACTCTCCAGCCAGGGGGTAAGACCCCACCTACCACTACACCCTCCACCAGGGTGTAAGACTCCACCTACCACTTACACTCTCCAGCCAGGGTGTAAGACCCCACCTACTACTTACACTCTCCCCCGCCAGGGTGTAAGACCCCACCCCACTACTTATAAACCCTCCAACCAGGGTGTAAGACCCCACCCACCACTTACAAACCCCCAGCCAGGTGGGAAAAACCGCACCTACCACTTACACTCTCCAGCCAGGGTGTAAAAACCCCACCTACCACTTACACCCTCCACCAGGGTGTAAGACTCCACCTACCACTTACACTCTCCACCAGGGTGTAAACCCCACCTACCACTTACACCCTCCAGCCAGGGTGTAAGACTCCACCTACCACTTACACTCTCCAGCCAGGGTGTAAGACCCCATCTACCACTTACACTCTCCAGCCAGGGTGTAAGACCCCACCTACCACTTACACCCTCCAGCCAGGGTGTAAGACTCCACCTACCACTTACACTCTCCAGCCAGGGTGTAAGACCCCACCTACCACTTACACTCTCCAGCCAGGGTGTAAGACCCCACCTACCACTTACACCCTCCAGCCAGGGTGTAAGACTCCACCTACCACTTACACTCTCCAGCCAGGGTGTAAGACCCCACCTACCACTTACACCCTCCAGCCAGGGTGTAAGACTCCACCTACCACTTACACCCTCCAGCCAGGGTGTAAGACCCCACCTACCACTTACACCCTCCACCATGGGTTTTAAGACCCCACCTACCCCCTTACAACCCTCCAGCCAGGGGTAAGACTCCACCTACTACTTACACCCTCCAGCCAGGGTGTAAGACCCCACCTACCACTTACACCCTCCAGCCAGGGTGTAAGACCCCACCTACCACTTACACCGCTTCTTACGTACAGTTTTTGACGTACTTGACTCCTTAGGCGTACTAAACATAAGAAGGGAGGAACACTGCAGGAGGCCTACCGGCCCATACTTAGCAAGTCCTTGTCAAACCCAAACCCACTAAAAAATACTGATGTAACGTTTTGCCACACAGTGGCTTCATCAGTCCAATACTAAGAGGAACGGTGTAAAGAGAGGAGGAGTTTGAAATAATCAGTCCCTCAACCTGGCATCAGTGTATTTAGTTGCACAAGTGTCTTCTTTCTAAACCATTTATCACATAGACTGAAATAGTTTCATTGTCGTATCTAGTTGTGAAGCTGTGTATTGTAGTTTGTGTCTCCTGTGTTGTTATGTAACTTATGCCAGGTTGTTGCTAGACTTACGTTGTGGTCAATGTTAGTGTTTCTTTGGGAAATATTGTATAGTATTTGTATGTTGTGATTAGCAGACGGTGATTCGAGCCTTCACAGGTGGTAGTGGTAATGAAGGGGTGATGTATGGTGGGAGTTG
>NW_026464705.1:0-14112 GCF_026875155.1 Cherax quadricarinatus
GGGTAAAAGAAAATTTTAAAAAAAAAAATAAACTTGGGTTCTCACGTAATTTTTAATGGGTAATTCTTTATTCATTTAGATAGTACATGCACAATATAACTGTGCAAGTACTACTCTACTATTGTGCATGTATCCTTCTCTTTGTGTGTGGGAAAATGTATATTTCATGTGGTAAAATTTTTTTTTTCATACATTTGGGTGTCTTGCACGGATTAATTTTATTTCCATTATTTCTTATGGGGAAAATTCATTCACATAACGATTATTTCGCATAACAATTACCCCTCTTGCACGGATTAAAATCGTTAACTGGGGGTCCACTGTATATACTCTGCCACGTGCACTCGGGTAGTGTACCATATGCAATTCCAAAGGGACAGAGTACATCCCAGAGTACATCCCATGGCCCTACACCTGGAACATACAGTGAAAGTAAGGATGATGTGGCTACACTTGGTATGAATAGATCACAGGCATAAGTAGGTGGTGGTAATGGTGGTGCCACGGGCACACAGCATGACACATCAGCCCAGGCTGGGACCCACACCGCTGACTCAGATCCAGGACAAAGTGGAGCATCATCCACCACCACATCACAACCAACTTATGATGTCCAGTATCCACCAGCAAACTGCATCTGGGATTGGCAGCAAAATCCCAATTTTGTTCCCAATCACCATCAGTTTGATGACACTCAAAGTGGAATCTTGCCAGCTTGTCCCTTATGCTGCAAATAAACTGGAATTCTCTGAACTCTTCTTGGACCATCCCTTGATGGAAAATATTGTCAGGGAAAGTAACAAGTATTTTGAGTACACCATGGTAAATACAATCACATCACCACAGTCAAGACTACATCAGTGGAAAGAGATAACTGTGGCTGAAATATATTTGTTTTTTGCAACAATAATGCTTATGCCTCATGATAATAAGCATAAAATAAAATCATACTGGTCCACAGATCGGCTAATTTGTACCCCGGTCTTCAGTGAAATCATCCCAGTGAACAGGTTTATCTTACCGTTACGTATGTTGCACTTCTCTGACAAAACCAGGCCTGACAGAAGTGACAGGTTCTATAAGATTTGAAATGTTTTAATGCATCTGAAACAAAAGTTCAACATGTACTTTTATCCCTTCAAGAATCTTGTAATTGACAAGTCTTTGATTTTGTTCAAAGGTGTATTGTCGTTCAAGCAATATATACCAAACAAAAGGAAACGCTTTGGTATAAAACTGTCTGTACTCTGTGACTGTGACAGTGGCCTGATATTGGACATAACTGTATACACTGGAAATAAAACACTGAAAGATACCAGGATGTTATTGGGTATCTCAGGTGATGTAGTGAGAACAATTATGGCACCATATCTTGGTAAGGGGCATACATTATATAGTGATAACTGGTACACAAGCCCTTTACTCACTGATTTCTTGTGAGTGAACATGGCAGATGTGTGTGGCACAGTGCGTTTCTAATCATAAACATATGCCCAGGTTCAACGCAGGCACTCGTAGTGGTGAGGTGCAGGTGTTTACTGCCAATGACATCATGGCATTATGGTGGCATGACAAATGAGATGTCACAGTATTAACATCCATTCACTATAACGAAATGAAAGACAGTGGCAAGGTGGATAGAGTGACTAATGAACATATTCTAAAACCAGCAACAGTGATTGATTATACACAAAACATGCATTTGGTTGACAAATGTGAATGCAGATTGGCGTTGTCGATTGTGTTCGTAAGAGTTACAAGTGATACATGAAACTTTTCTTCCATCTCATGGACACTTCAATGCTCAATGCATATAATGTGTACCAAATAAAGACCTGCAACAAACCACTGTATGGTGAATTTTGTTTATCTGTCATCAGACAATTAATAATCAAGTACCAGGTCACAACACCTGCTACACAAAACCTTCCACAAACTGATCAGCAATTACCCAAGCGTTTGAGGCAGGAAGGTGATCACTTCCTAATACAGCTTCCTGCAACTAAGAAGAAATGGGCTCAGAAGAGATATATTGTCTGTGCACAAATAAAACGACAGATGCAAAGACACTTGGTTTATGGTGCAAGGAATGTAAGATACCACTGTGCGTGATACGTTGTTTCAAAGACTTCCACAGACTGCAGCAGTTCTAGGAACATGTCCAGTGACTATACATATGTAAATATATAATAGAACATTACTTATATACAACATTTGTGCATGTTTATCGTTGTAAACAAAACTGGTAAACAATATTATGATTAAAACTTTAGTGCAGTTGTTGTATTCAATACAATGAGTGTAGTGGACCCTCGGTTATCGGCCATAATCTGTTCCAGAAGGTGGCCCTAAAATCGCAATGGCCTAAAACAGAAATAATATTTCCTACATGAATTAATGTACATACAATTAATCCATTCCAGACTCCCAAAAATATTAACAAAAATGCATTTTTTAAAGATTATTGTTTTACATACACAAAACAATGAGAACTAAATAAAATAAATGAACATTTAAATCACAATTACTTACCTTTACTGAAGACTCTTGTTGTCTTATGGAAGACAGGGAGGAGAGAGGGAGGACTTATTATTGTTTGGAAGGGGAATTCCCCTCTATAAGGACTTCAGGTATCAAAGCTCTCTCTGGGATTACTTCCTTCCCTGCTTGCTACACTCCCTGCCTTCCTCCTACACTCCCTGCTACACCCTGCCTCCCTACTGCACTCCCTGCCTCCCTGCCTCCCTGCTACACTCCCTCCATGCTACACTCCCTGCCTCCCTGCTACACTCCCTCCATGCTACACTCCCTGAATGCCTGCTACACTCCCTGCATCCCACACTCCCTGTTTCCCTGCAACACTCCCTGCCTCCCCTCCACCCTCCCAGTTTCCCTGTTACACTCCCTGCTGCCCCTTCCACACTCCCTGTTTCCCTGCCACACTCCCTGCTGCCCTTCCACACTCTCTGTTTCTCTGCTACACTCCCTGCCTCCCTGCTACACACACTGCCTCCCTGCTACACTCCCTGCCTGCCTGCTACACTCCCTGCCTCCCTGCTAAACTTCCTACCTGCCTGTTACACTCCCTGCCTGCCTACTACACTCCCTGCCTCCCTGCTACACTCCCTGCCTCCCTGCTACACTCCCTGCCTCCCTGCTACACTCCCTGCCTCCCTGCTACACTCCCTGCCTCCCTGCTACACTCCCTGCCTCCCTGCTACACTCCCTGCCTGCCTGTTACACTCCCTGCCTGCCTACTACACTCCTTGCCTCCCTGTTAAACTCCCTTTCACAACATTAGCTTCCTTCATGTTTGGATGAATGAGCAGAGTTGGCTGATAAGCGGGACAGCTGATAACCGAGGGTCCACTGTATATATATACAATATATACTATATTGGTCTCACAGGCCACAAATGTTACTGGAAAAAAATATTAGAAAAGAAAAGATAAGAAAAAGTAAAATAAAAAAATGCGACTTTACGGAAGTCGCGGATGATGCCGCCACCCGGTCATTGAGGGTCAACTTCATGTCTCCGCATCTCGGTAAGTACTGACCGGAATTTTTTTTTTGTTTCATTACCTACAGAAAATTATTATCTTTAATTCTGCAAGAATTTTTTTTTTTTTAAATTCTTAGACCCCAGGCGCACACTTTGAGATTTGGCCTCTGGACCCTGAAATGGTTAAATGGACCCAGAGGCAGCAAAATAATGTTTGTTCCAAGGGGAAGGAGGAGGCAGTAGTAACTCCTGTCACCCTGGATCAAGAGCACTCACCACTGAGAAACATGAATGGTACCTCGAAGAAACACTGAATGAAGAGGGTCATGCCCTGGATGAACTTAATGTGGGCCATGGCATCAGTGGTCCGGGCCATGTCTTCCTGCATGCTGTGGGGTCAAGAAGATATACATTTTAGTAATAAACTACAATGGGGTTACATTCCGATGACCCCCATCGTAACTCAAAAATATCATAAGTTGAAAATATTGTAAATTGAAAATATTGTATGCCAAGGCATGCAAGTATAAGTGAGTGTGTGTACTCGCCTAACTGTGGTTGCAGGGGTTGATTCACAGCTCCTGGCCCTGCCTCTTTGCTGATCACTACCAGGTCCACTCCCTGCTCCATGAGCCTTATCATACCTCTTCTTAAAGCTATGTATGGATCCTGCCTCCACTACCTCACTTCCCAGACTATTCCAATTCCTGACTACTCTATGACTGAAGAAATACTTCCTAACATAGCTGTGACTCATCTATGTCTTCAACTTCCAATTGTGACCCTGTGTTGCTATGTCCCATCTCTGGAATATCCCGTTACTGTCCACCGTGTCAATTCCTCTTAGTATTTTATATGTCATTATCACGTCCATCATATCCCTCCTGTCTTCCAGTGTCGTCAGGTTGATTTTCTGTTCTCTCTCCTTGTAGGGCATGTCCCTTAGCTCTGGGACTAGTCTCACTGCAAACCTTTGCAATCTCTAATTTTTTGACATGCTTGACCAGGTGAGGGTTCCAAAGTGGTGCTGCATACTCCAATCTGGGCCTGATGTTCACAGTGTACAGTCCTGAATGGTTCTGTACTGAGGTGTAGGAATAGTACAGCCTCTCCTCACTTAACAGAGTTCCGTCCCTAAGACCATGTTGGTAAATGAATTCGTCACTAAATGAGGTAGTGGGTTTGTGTTAACCATCTTTGATATTGCTTTAATGTCACTTTTTGCATCATTACCTGGAGTTTACCTGGAGAGAGTTCCGGGGGTCAATGCCCCTGTGACCTGGTCTGTGACCAGGCCTCATGGTGGATCAGAGCCTGATCAACCAGGCTGTTACTGCTGGCTGCATGAAGTCCAACATATGAGCCACAGCCCGGTTGGTCAGGTACCGACTTTAGGTGCTTGTCCAGTGCCAGCTTGAAGACGGCCAGGGGTCTATTGGTAATCCCCCTTATGAATGCTGGGAGGCAGTTGAACAGTCTCGGGCCCCTGACACTTATTGTATGGTCTCTTAACGTGCTAGTGACACCCCTGCTTTTCATTGGGGGGATGGTGCATCGTCTGCCAAGTCTTTTGCTTTTGTAGTGAGTGATTTTATAACATTTCTGGAATATTTTTAAATGTTTATACAATAGCGTACTGTATACAGGTCTCCCTCAGCATTCACGCGTGTTAGGGGATCAAGAGGCTCACGAATGTTGAAAAATCATGAATGTCGAAAAATCACGAATGTTGAAAAATCACGAATGTTGAAAAATCGCGAATATTTAGTGCCCCAGTATATTGTAGGGAAATATAATAAAATACTGCTTCCTTAACCTATTGAACCATGAACAATCACAAAACACGTGAAAACATCGTAAAATACATACATGTACATGTATATACATACATGCTCCTCCCACTCATATATTTGTCCAATCTCTTTTTAAAGCTACCCAAGGTCCTATCAAAGCTAAAACCTTGGGTAGTTTCAAATTTAAGTTGGATAAATACATAAGTGAGAGGGGTTGGATTTGAGTGGGACTTGCACATGAGTAAATAAAATTATCAAAGCTTATTGCTTGGGTAGCATTTATTCTGTTAGTGGGTTGGATTTGTGAAGGACCTGCCTAGTATGGGCCAACTGCAATGTTCCTCCTTTTTTATGTTCTTAAGAACCATAAAATATGTACAAGAAAACATCGTAAAATATTGTACTGCCTCCACCACTGCCTCATATTTTTGTACAATTTCTTTCTTCAATTCTATCGTGTTTCTCAATTTCTTTATTCAAGTTTCTTTGGGCCCATGCTTAATTATGTAGCAGTCGCACTCAATCAACAAGCACCAAACACAATGAATTAGTACAGGTCCCCCTCAACATTCACGTTTTCAACTTTCACGGGCTTCACACATTCGCGAATTCCCAACCGCCAAATTCCCAGCTGCCAAATCATATTTAAGTTTCCCGCCACCTGCAAATCCCTACTACCCTCCCTCCGACTCCCGCAACTGGCAGCCAGCCCTCCCACCACTCAGTGTGGTGAGTGTTTTGTTTATTCACTATTTGCTATTAAACTACAGTATAAATAATGTAAACCCATTCATGACTGCATATTGGAATGGCTATTCGAACAGGTATTAGACGGTGACATCATGCGTTTACTCTTTAACACTGCAAAGAATTAAACATTTCTGCTACAGCTAATAATAACAATAGTAGTAGTAATAATAATAATAATAATAATAATAATAATAAATATGATATAATTGAAGAAGGAAATTGTACAAAAATACGAGAGAGTGGTTGACACATCGTCAGTGTGACTTTGTTTATGCTGGAGTGAACATTAGTCTCCCTGCTCTTCCAAACATTTCACAATAATTCATTGTTTGGTGCTTGTAGATTGAGTGTGACTGGAGTGGTAGAGGCAGTGATTGAGGCAATGGTATTTAATAACATACATGTTAATAATAATACATGTTATTAATAATATGTACTATTATTATTTATAACATATATGTTATTAAATACATACATGTTAATAATAATACATGTTATTAATAATAACATGTATTATTATTATTTATAACATATATGTTATTAAATACCACTGCCTCAACCACTGAATTATTGTGAAATGTTTGGAAGTGCAGGGAGACTAATGTTCACTCCAGCATAAACAAAGTCACACTGACGATGTGTCAACCACTCCCTCGTATTTTTGTACAATTTCCTTCTTCAATTATATCGATTATTTTATTATTATTATTATTATTATTGTTATTATTATTATTATTGTTATTATTAGCAATAGCAGAAATGTTCGATTCTTTGCAGTGTTCAAGAGTAAACACATGATGTCACCGTCTAATACCTTTCCTAATAGCCATTCCAATATGCAGTCATGGATGAGTTTACATTATTTATTCTGTTGACCCTACTCTTTGTGTTCGATTGTTAGGAAGTTGAAGATCCATCTCCCCACTTTCCCAGTTATTCCTTTAGCCACGTTTTATGGGCTATACCCCCTGATCGCATTTGTCAAATGCTTTTGCAAAGTCTGTGTATATTACATCTGCATTCTGATTTTTTTCCAGTGCATCCAAGGCCATGTCATAGTGATCCAGTAGTTGTGAGAGGCAGAAGCGACCTGCCCTGAACCCATGTTGCCCTGGATTGTGCAGATTTTGGGAATCCAGTGATTTGCAATCCTGCTTCTTAGCACTCTTCAAAGATTTTTATGATGTGGGACGTCAGAGCTATTGGTCTATAGTTTCTTAGCTAATGCTTTGCTGCCACCTTTAGGGAGTGGGGCTATATCCGTTGTTTTAAGTGACTGTGGAATTTCCACCCATGTCCAAGCTCCTCCTCCATAGTGTACTTGGGGGCACGTGAGAGGGGTTTCTTGCAGTTTCTTAATGAAAACAGAGTTCCACGAGTCTGGCCCGGGCTGAGTGATAGGCATTTTGTAAATGGCTTTTCGAAATCTATCGGAGTTAGGGTAATGTCGGAAATCTGGCATACATTATGGAGTTTTGAGGCTCATTCATGAAGAAATCTTTTGGGGTCGCGATCCTCAGACTGATTAGTGGTTCACTAAACCAGAGTCGTACTGGGATTTCAATATTTCACTCATTTCCTTGTTGTCGTCTGTGTAAGTCCCATCCTGTCTGAGTAAGGGCCCGATACTAGATGTGGTATTTGCCTTGTTTTTGGCATATGAAAAGAAATATTTTGAATTTCTTTCAATTCACTAATAGCTTTAAGTCCTCCTGCCTCTCCTAGTTCCTGTAAGAGTCATTTAGCTTAAGTTCGATAGTTTTCCACTTCTCTGTCAGCCCCTCCTTTCGTGTATCAGATATTCTAGCACTCCTGAGGAGCTCAGTGACTCTTCGTCGCCCTTCTGTAGAGGGAGCGTCTTTTTCTCTTCCAGTTTGCTCCTGCTCTTCTTTTCTTGGGGGAATAATGCCTAGAACAGCTTCGGCTCCCAGGAATTTTGATCTTTCAAGGCACTGGTTTGGATCCATGTCATTTAAGACATTTTCCCCCAAACATGTTTCGTTAGACATGGTTTTACCTGGTCCCAGTTGATGTTTTTTGTTGTTGAAATTGTATTTTTTGAAGACACCTTCACAGGTACATGCATTCTGCTGTCAGGACCCCTATGCATGTACGCTGGACTTCGATTAGATTGTAATCGGAATTAGTTGTTTTTGATATTCTTATGTCCCTTATCAGGGCCTCATTATTTGTGAAGATAAGGTCAATTGTGTTTTCTTTGTCTTGTTGGCTCCACTATCTGCTGGCTTAAGGTGTGTTTTTCGCAGAGACTTAGTAGCTCATGTGTGTGTGACCTTTATCTGCGGGTACCTCCGGGGATTGTTTCAGCTTAACATTATTTGCTACATTTCTTCCATTTTGTATGCCTTAGGTTTAAATCACCAAGCAGTAAGATGTTTGGGGATGGAGCTGGAAGGTTTTCCAAACAGTAATCGATTTATCAGTAGCTGTTCCTTGAACTGTTTTGGGGGGTTGCATCTGGTGGCTTGTATACAACCACAAAGACTAGGGTTTTTGGTTCTCGATCTTTATTGATAGAACTTCAACTACCTCATTTGTGGTGGGTTTAGCAACTCCGTGCAGATAAGGGGCTCTTTTACATACAGGCCAACCCCCCCTTGTTGCCTGTTTTTTCTGTCGCATCTAAAAAGGTTGTAACCACTTATCCATATTTCACTGTCAAATGATCTTTTGTGTGAGTCTCTGTGAAGGCTGCAAACATTGCATTAGACTCCACTAGAAGTCCACTGATAAAAGGTATTTTGTTGTTGGTGGATGGCTTAAGGCCCTGTATATTAACAAACATGAACGAGGTTGTATTCTGTGTTTGTAGCGGCAGGGGTAGCAGCAAGGGTAGTGGCAGGCTTCCTTGTAAAGAATATATAACAAAAAAAAAGCACAATACCGTGACTGGAACGATACACAAATAAGCCGCACATAAAAGAGAGAAGCTTACGACGACGTTTCGGTCCGACTTGGACCATTTACAAAGTCCTTGTAAAGAACATTGTGATGGGCAACTGAGACCATTTCCTCTTCATATCTACAAACAGAGTTTGGTAGGGAATTATGCTCCTATCAATGTCGTTCATCACCTTCAAAGCCCTCAACATCGATGGGTCTGTGTCGAACATAAATTATTTAAGCTGTGCTGTCATTCTCATCACTTGACCTAGTTTTTCAAGGGTGAGGGCTTGAGGTTGATTGTCCTCAGCAACACTCTCCTCTTCTTCATCCTCATTCTCTGTCTGCACAATCTCCAACAATTCTTCATCATTTAGGCCCAGTGAATGTTCTTCAATCAGTTCCCTGACCTCACCCTCCTGCATGTCCTCGAACCTTTCAACACCAACTAGCCTTGCTAACTCCACGGTCTTCCTCACAGCATTGTTAAGCTCGTCTTGAGGAGCAAATCCAACAAAATCACACACACACACACACACACTGGCCACAAAGCCCTCCAACAACCATTCACCATCTGAGGTTGCAAATCCTTGACACTATCATGCACTTTTGAGAAGCAGTCAACGATGGTGAATTTCTTCCAGTATTGAGTGACACTCATATTTTGGATTGGAAATCCCAACACAGCGTGGGACTTTGCATTGACCTTCGAGTTTTAATTGGGGTTTTAAAATTTGTAGGTATTGCACCCTGATAAAGAGGCGTAACTTTGAGGGCTGTTTTGGTGGCATAAAACACAACCTCAACTTTCCACCACAGTTTTCTTTCCAATGATGGGGGTGACCTGGAGCAAAAATAAAGAATCAGGAGGATTTTTTGGGGGGCCCTTCTTTTGTATTAAAACCCGAAACCCCCTTTTCAGGAACAGGGTGAAACCAGTCCTTTTACAGATAAACTTTGGTGGTCAAGGCTTTTCAGATTTTTTCTTTCTAAAAATACGGGAAGGAATTCTTGTTGGGGGTCCCTTCAGTGCCCCGGGGGTTTGGGACTTTTTATAAATAAAGCCTAGTTTTTATCATGTGCCCAGAAGATTAGCACATACCCAATTAATGTGCATCGGTTTTTTCGAAAAGGGCCTTAAACCCCCTGGCGAATCTTCCCCTTTGGGTGATGAAGGTCCTGGCAGGCATCTTTTTCCAATACTGGACTTTTTTCACCATATTCCACAACCTGCTCAGGTTTTTGAAACCCCTTCTCATTGATTTTTTTTTTCAAAGCGCCGGGAATGCAGCTCCCTGAACCGTGATCTGCCAAATTTGATTCTCCACTCACTTCGGGTTTTGGGGAAAGGGAGAACTGTCTCTTAAATTTTTCAAACCACCCTTTTAACTTGTTTAGGAAGTCAGGGAGGGGCAAAGGTTTTCGGCACTAGTGCAAAGCATCATCATTTCCCAAAACATATCATACGAAGTCTTTTCCCTTTACACGAATCACATTGCTGTCAACACAAAAAACCCGCACAAAAAGAGAGAAGCAAAACGAAAATGTTTCGGCCCCTGATTTGGGGACCATTTACAAAGTCAAAATGTGCCCTTTGTAAATGGCCCCAAGTTGGACCGAAACGTCGTCGGAACTTCTCTCTTTTATTGGGGTTTTTTGTGAAATTTTTTTCCAGTCACGGAAATTGTGCCTTTTATTTTGTTATTGCTGTCTATGCCTTCTTACAGTCTAAAAAAATAAAATCTACCCACGGGGTTTGGGGTGACACAGGTTTTTCCTGTCCCTAAACCGTGCTGGTTGTCATTAAAGGCTTATTCCTGCCTAGGTCTCCCCCAAATCTTCTCCTAAAATTTTTTCCCATGACTTTCCCATAGTATACTGTAGTGACACTGGTCTGTAGCTTAAGGGCTGCACGCTCTTTCCTTTTTCAGAAAAAAAAAAAAAAAAAAAACTCACAAGTGTGGAAATTGAGAAGCCTTTTGTGACTTAAAAATCCCTAATGTTCCATTGATCAAATTAAACCCCTTTAGGATCCAAACCCCTAGTTTTTATGGGGTTTGGGAAACCGGTCCAAGCCCGGTCCAAGCCAGGTCCCCAAACCCGGGTCCCCCAAACCCGGGGCCAAGCCAGGGCCCCAACCCGAGTCCCCAAACCTATTCTAAGCCAAGACCCAGCTCCTCAAATAAGCTGGGGGCGGGAAATTTTTGGGCCAAAAATTGGAGGGAAAGGATCTTGTGGTAAATGTGCATCATATAAAAAAATTTCCCCGGCAGCACAAAAATGCATGTAAAAAAAGTGACTGTATTTTCTTTAAAAAAACGACTTTGCAGTTTTATTTTTAGTGTGGGTTTTTTACGGTTGTATTTATAGGGTTTTTGATCTCCCAAAAATTTTGGGAAAAAATGTTTTCAGAAATAGAAATGAATTTTTATTTGGGGTTTTTTGAGGAAAAAACTCGAAATTTTACTTTAAAGTAAACCGAAATTTTTGATTTTTGCAGATGCTCAAGAGTAAACAAACGACGTCACACTCCAATTTAAAAATCAACGGGGGGCCCCAATGTAAAGGTTTCCCAATACGCTGATGTTTTTTAAAGTTAAAGCCTTTCCTCACGAATGAAGGAGAAACCCCTTCCTAAAACTGCATCGGGAAAAAAAACTCATCGCTAAAAAAAAGGAACGTACTATAATTTGGGAAATGGGTTTAAAATAACCAACTTTTATACCCCCTTTATGTCACCCTTTTCACCATTTTCAGCAGGGGCCCCGGTTTAACGGGGTTTTTCTTTTTTTGGCGTTCCCTACTTCGGGCCCTTTTTAAATTTTGAAACCAAAAATTCCCCTTAAAAAACGGCCCCCCCCCACCTACTTTCAAAATGGTCCCCCACGCCCCACCCTGTTTTGGGGTTTTCATTCTTTTTGAGCTCAGAAAACTAGCCTTTCCCTTTTTTCTGGAAAACTCCAAAAAATTTTTAAAAGTTTTTAAAAATTTTTTTCAAAATTTTATTATACTCTTTAAATTTTTAAATTATGTATACCTGAAACCCAAATTTAAAAATACATACGTGTTGGCATACAGGTACCAATTTAAAAACAGTAAGATGTCCCCCTGTCTCCAAGTCATATTTTTTAATTATAATAATAATCATCGGGGCTCATTTTAAAAGCGTATATTACGTTAAATACACATTTTTTAATTTAAACCATCTATGATATTTTTTCAAAATTAATAAAAAAAAACACGATACATAACAAAAAAAGATGATAAAAAACACCCCACTGTAAAAACATTTTTTTCGCCGGGATGCTTAAATGTAATAGAATATTATTGTAGGGGGGGTTGGCCTGGTAAGGTTTGCCCGGGTGACTACCCTACATACCCCCACTTTATTTTTTAAAAATAAATACTACTCAACTCAACCCCTAAAATTTTTAAAAAAAGTAAGATGAACTGTATAAACATTTTTTCACTCCCGAGATGCTTAAAAATCACAGAATAAATATGTTGGGTGGGGGGCCTGGGATGGTAACCCGGCTGACTACCAAACATACCACACATGATTTCTTACAATAAATACTACTTGTCTCACCCTAGATTAAGACTATAAATATTTTAAGGTAAGTAATGAGTGCACTATGTGTGTATTGTACTTTTTATTATTTTTTGATGCCTGGTTCTGTTGCTAACTTAATATATGTTAGTGTAAACTTGTTATCTAGTGTTTGTATGCATTTGTAAGTGGAAAAAAAGGGTGTTCCACTTTACGGCGGTTTCCGCTTTACAGTGGTAGCCTGGAACCTAACCAGCCGTATAAGTGGGGCCCTACTGTATAACATTTTTAGTATACACGGTGTCCACAAAAACACTCCCTGATTTCAAACAGGTATAACATGTAACTTTACTGTAATAATCTTTCACAGTTAATAGCTTCAGATGCAGGATTTCATTCAGTTTCATGTGGTATAGGGTAGCATTAAAGGCACTCAATGTGCGCCCCTCTGGTTGCTCGGCAAACATCGATGCGACAGTCCAGTTTGGTCCGGACGCTCTGCAGAATATCTGGAGTTATCATGTGAACTGCTTCAGTGATCAAAATTTTCAGCTCCTCCAGGGCTGCAGGTAATGGTGTAAACTGTGCTTTTCACATACTCCCAAAGAAAGAAGTCACAAACAGTTAGGTCCAGTGACCTCGCAAGCCACTTGTTACGAACATAGCCGGTTGGTCCCTGGGTTATAGTGCTTCTCGTAACAAACGAACGAACTTAGCACATCTACGGGTCATCACTCATAGAGGAAAAGGAATTTTCTTAGTTTCTATTTAATTTATTAATAACCATAATAACCACTTAAACCCACACTCTCATATTTTACACTATGAGTAGAACATTTGTCACATGCCTTATTAACACATCACAGTACTAGGTTAAGTATTTACAAATGGCTCTTAGTGAGTCAGGAAATATAAGTATATGTACATGCACAGGCGTTTAAAAACTCGAACACCACACTGATAGGGCTCTTACATAGGGTACATTCTGCAATAAGCCCTCTTATAACATCGAGTTTCTCAACCGCCTTCTCCAGTCGAGATAAGCCCTTGCAATGAGTTTCCGAAATTTCTGGTAGCTTCTAGGGAGGTGAATGGTGGTTTAAAGCTGGATACTTCCCTAGATCCTTCCTGGTCCATAGGAAGGTATGAACTGAACAACCTTGACTCGGTCGGAGGAGGGGTTGAGCAGCTCAATACACCTACTGGTGCTTGGCCAGGTCACACCAACAGTTTAGACTAATTAACCTATTCAGGGTTTCTGACGTACTAGTACGGCTTACGCACCAAGGTTATTGACATACTAGTGCGCCTAAATTCTAGCACCTTCAAATCTAATGAGAAAAAGCTGGTAGGCCTACATATGAAAGAATGGGTCTATGTGGTCAGTGTGCACAGTATAAAAAAAAATCCTGCAGCACACAGTGCATAATGAGAAAAAAAAAACTCCGACGGTGTTTTTGGTTTAAAACAGCAACTTTGCAGTGTACAGTGGACCCCCGCTTAACGATCACCTCCAAATGCGACCAATTATGTAAGTGTATTTATGTAAGTGCGTTTGTACGTGTATGTTTGGGGGTCTGAAATGGACTAATCTACTTCACAATATTCCTTAT
>NW_026464706.1:0-14634 GCF_026875155.1 Cherax quadricarinatus
ACCAACCTCAACGAAAAGAAAAGGCCAGAAACCTAAATTTGGGTTTTAAAAAAAGGGCTATGGGCCCAACATTGTTGCTAACCCATTGCAAAGGTGGTTAGAGATTAAGGCAAAGTAGTCTGAGAATGGCATACCTCTATATGAAACTGGAAGGTCATGTGCTGCTGACCGTGCAGCAGTCTGCTTACTCATTGCCTTGAACATCAATGTGACCAGAGACCCAACAGAAAACGATTTCTTTGTTTTTGCTAGGGATGCTGTGCAACCAAAGTTGTATATGAAGAGCTAAGGGATGAGGCAAATCAAATTTTTTAATAGCTTGCAAAGCACTAAAGAAGTCTGAGATGATTACAAATGTTGAAGCAGGCATTGATGCAATACAGATAATTGCAACCAAAATTACATACAATTCAGCTGTAAAGAGGCTTGCTGAGTCTAATAAATGACCTTGCACTATGCTGTCCAGGGAACACTGCTGCAAACTCAACACTGTCAGAGGATTTAGAACCATCAGTGTACACTGTGACGGCATGAGAATGAGACAGGAAGTGATTCTTAACCCATAGGTATTAAGGCTTTCATGCACAGCAGTGGGGAAGAACAGACATGAAATGTCAGAACCTCCCAAGGGGAAGTGAAAAGTTAGATGCTAGATGAACATATAAAAGGGGAAACTGAAGACAAGCCAAGAGTGAGCAAAGACGTAGAGAAAAAGGGACAGAGTAAACAGGGGCGGCAAACAAATGATGGACCTTTGCTAATGTCCATTATTATCCTGTATACAGCAGGATTGTGAAGGTCATGGGATGAAGCTTAGGAAGAGCGGCAGGGGAGGCTGCAGAATATATCTGGTCACCATACTTGTTTTGATAAAATTAAGTCTGAATGCAATTGAAGGAGAATTCGATGATCCACCCCCCTATGAAAGACGGGCAAGTTTTAAGGAGGTTCAGATGGCTATGGCAAGTTGTTTTTTAGGGAGGTAATGTGAAGTTTCAAGGACAACCAGTGATCAAACATGTATCATATTCAAGGATATGCGAGCCATACAGGTAATGGAGTATCAGGGACGATTGAATGTCTGGTGGATGTAATTTGGTGTGTTTTCGCACTAGAAAATTTAAACCCACGAGTAGTGGCCCAATGGGAAACACGGTTGATAGCATTCTGAAGAGAGGCTGCTATTAGGTGACAGTCAACAGCTGCACAAGCTATAGCAAAGTCATCAACATAGAATGATGGCCAAATATTGGATGGAAGAACAGATGCCAAATCATTTATAGCAAGGAGAAACAGTGTGGTGCTAAGGACACATCCATGGGGAACACCTTCAGTTTGGACAAAGTCCAGGGAAAGCATATTTTTAACCTGAACACAGAAATGTCTCTCAGGCAGTATGCCCCTGAGGCCTAAAGAGTGGGCTTGGACCAAGATATTGTGTCTCCAAGTAGTGTCATATGCGTTTTCTAGATAAAAAAAAAAATTGCGATAACTGAGTGGTTACTAACAAGGCATTATGAACATACATATCTAAACAGAGTAAGGGGTCAATAGTAGATCAGCCCTTATGAAAGCCATACTGACAAAGGGAGAGACTATTGTGTGTCTCTAAATACCACATCAAATGTCTATTTACCAGACAATTCCATCACCTTGCATGCTGCACTGGTAAGAGCAGTGGGACCAAAGTGTGAAGTATCATGTCCCGAAGTACCTGGTTTATGAAAAGGCAAAACAATGGTAGATTTCCACAGCTGGGGAAGAACTCCTTGTGACCAAATAAGATTAAAAAGACATAAGAGGACTGAACGGGGTGATGGATATAAATGCTGAAGCATACGAATATGAATGCCGTCAGGCCCAGCTGCCAGTAACTCTCTGGCAGACTCGGAGGAAAGAAACGAGGGACATAGATGGAGCCCTTCAGAGATACATCAAGATTTCCAATCTCTGTGGAAAACTTCAAGAGGTTGCAACACTGACACCAGAATCCAAAGAACAGAAGCCGAGTCTGGAGAATACTTACCACTCAATTTCTGTACTTTTTTTACCAAAATGCATTCATAATGGAGGAAACAAAAGTGACAAGTAGAAACATAGTCCTGCATTTAGCTTCACAAGCAATTGCTCTTGCCTGTTTAAAATTAAGGAGTTGCTCGTGATCCTACTGTAATGATATTCATCTCATGCAGCACGTTTCAAATGTACTGCATGAGCACAAGTGGGAGACCACCAAGGCATGCACTTCTGGGGAATGCCTGCTCAAGGTTTGAGGGACAGAATGTGAAGCTGTGGTTTAAACTGAGGTTAAAATGTGTGTAACAGCTCATCAGCAGAGGATGAAGAGGGTTCCTCACTAAAAGCATTTGGCACAAGTACAGGTCCATTCACCCATCAAATTGCCAATGTGGGCTTTGAGGAGGGAGAGAATATGAAGGGGAAAAGAAAGATAGGAAAAGGGATCACTGTCATGTAAATCTGAGAGCACAGACCAGTTAAAGTCTAGTGCCACTGAGGAAAAGCAAACAGAGATAGATGCAAGAGAGAGATTTAGTACGTTTATCAAATTGAGTGGGAGGTACCCATATTTAAAATAAGGAGGGGAAGAGAAATGAGAAGAGTCTTAACTGGTCACCATGAGAGCCACAGTGAGATCCCCAGAGGAAATGATGAGCATTAAAATCACCTAATAAGAGAGTTGGTGGTAAGGAAGACACCAGAAATGCAACATCTGGAAAGATAATGGCTGAGATGGAGAAAGATACAAAGAGCAGACTGTACACCACTTGTTCATGTATATGTGGGCTGCAATGTAGTGCAGTGAAGTATGAACAAAGATCTGATGGTATGGTATACCTGTTTGTACAAAGAGAGCACTTTCATTAAAAGTTCCATTGGGAAAAGGATCCATTGAATGCAGTAAAATACAGTGGAACCTCAAAAATCGAACTGCTCCCAACACAACCAATTATGTAAGTGTATTTTTGTAAGTGCTTTTATAAGTATATTTTTGAGGGTCTGAAATGGACTAATCTAATTTACATTATTCCTGATGGGAATAAATTCATTCGGTAAAGGCACTCGAACAGCCTTCTGGATCGAAGAAAGTTCGATATTTGAGGTTCCACTGTATAGCCCTAGATGGGATGGATAACAGCGGAGCGCAATATTGGTTCTTGTAAACCAGACACAAACGGGAAAACTGGGAGAGCAATACCTGAAATTCACCTTGATTACCTGAGGCCTCAAATATTCCACTGCAAATAAGCCATGATTTACAATGAAACATTTACTGGCACCATGAAGCAATAGTTGTCTATGGACTAGGAAGGTTAGTAAAGTCTACATGAGGAGGTAGTGGAAGACGAGTAAGCAGCAAAGGATTGGAATGCTGTGAAGAAAGGAGTTATGTAGATGGTTTAGAAAAGTGAGGAAGAGGAGTGATGGGAGGAGGATTGGTGTTCATCATTGGTTTTATCTCCTCAATATATTCGGAGATAACTTCAAGCATTTCGGAGGACAAGAAAGCTGCAGGCAGTTTGACATTAGAGATAGGAAGAAGAAGGTTAGTAAAGATCAGAGAGATGATGGAAGTTACCAAAGAGGGGAAAAATAAGAGGTTAGAGTTAACTTGGTGAAGAAATTTGGTAGGGGACAGGAGAGGAAGAAACTTGGAAAAGAACATGAGAGGAGGGAACTGTATGAGGTGAGGATGAACCTCAACACCTGTAACAGAGACAGAGAGGGTAAAGTACTAGGCACAGACACTGGAAAGGAAAAATGTTTGGGAAGGATAAGTGAAGGAGGGGTTAAAGGAGATTTGAATGTAGGGAATGTTTTGGACTTTGGAGAAGTAGAGAGATGAAGGGAAGGTGTAGCTGTGGAAGGTCTTGCAGATATAGATGCACATGAATGAGAAGATGACTCGAGGACAGTTTGAGGTGATGAGGTAGGGACCATCACATAGTCTCTCCTGTTAATACTACACAAGCACATTACAGAGAATGAACATTGAAACAGGCCTTCTCTATCCAGCCTCCAATAGAAATATTTGTCTAACCAATTTTTATGTTTCCCAAGTAATAGCTTTTATATCGTTTACTCATATGCAAGTTAATGGTTCTAACATATTGTATTACTACTACTACTACTACCTCTAGTATTGCACCTCACTCTGAGCCTATATATACCCTCTGTGTCCATGTACTGTTTGTAACGGCTTGATAAAGCTCCTGGAGAGCGAAACGTTGTCACAATAAAATGTCACATTAGTTGCACTTGTGTCCTTTTACTTTACATATTGTCGGTAATTCTACCAACATTATTACTCTCCTCACTTATCGACATACTCGTTTACCAACAACTTGGAGTTACGATGGGCTCTCTGACAAGTTACTGTATACTGTATGAGAACTTGGGTCATGAACAGACAGTGCAGCGTCTCAGAGTCAAGTATCTGAATCTCCTTTCTACAGTCACTCAGGACACTAGCTTTCACAGTCTCCAAGACTACATTTTTGTACAAATTTCCTGTTGTTTTTCCTCTTGGAAGAGGAAAAACAACAGGAAAATGGAAGTACAAAAGAAGTTCATTGTTAAGGGGTTAGTGATGTGTTTCAGCATCAAACAATCTCCAAGACTACATATATTGTCTATAAATTTGTACTTTATTGTGCATCCCATAGTAGAAAATAGTCAGAAGTGCAGCAGCACTTGGAAGAGGAAAAACAAGAGGAAAATGGAAGAAGTACAAAATAAGTTCACAGTAAAGGGGTTAGCTGGTGTGTTCATTTGTGTGTTTACATTTTCGGTGTATCATGGCAGCTTAAGAAATGATTAACCCATTTACTGTCGCAACCCCAAATCTTGAAGTGTCTCCTGGTGTCGAAAAATTTTTGGAAAAAAAAAAAAATCTTATGAAATGATAAAAAATCTTTTTCCAATGGTAATGACACCAAAAGTACGAAATTTGATTGAAAACTTATGGAATTACGCTCCCGTGAAGTTAGTGATCTCGGTGATATATACGCATTGGCAATTTCGCCGACTTTGAGCCCTATTTTTGGCCAATTCCATTGCTCCAGTCGCCCAAACTCATAGCTATTTCTTTAGAACTCCATTTTTCTATCAATTGAGAACAAGAAACTGCCAATTTACCGATTTCAACTACCTAATAAAGTGGTCAGAAATTGGCAATTTGGTCAATTTCATGCAAATTAAAAAAGATGCCAATTTCAAAACAGGGTCCAGAATAAACAATGCAGATATTCTTGGCACTAAAATTACATATCCTCTGTTCATTAGTCGTGTCTCCAGGCCCCTGTTATGTTACTCTTGCTTTCTATTTTTATTTTTTATTCACACAAAAAATAGAAGATTTACTGTTATGCAGACTACTGCATTATTATAAAAAAAAGGTATAAATAATATCAGTGCACTAGTAAAGAATATTGACTCCCCAGTTGATGTGATTGGACGTGTGTGGATTTGCTTACTTTTGAACTTTGGGTAAAATGAACATTTCCGCTAATTTGAGCTCAATTTCAAGCTTTTTCTTCTTGAAACTAATCAAAATCTTCCTATTTCTTTTAAATGTTTTCCATTCTATCAAATGAGCCCAAGAAAAGAGAATTTCCCTAAAAATTTTACTATAAAAATACACCTCAAAGTTGGCGTTTTAATCCAAAAACACGGAGTTTTTTCCCTCTTAGCACTGCATGCTGCAGGATTTTTTTATACAGTGCACACAGGACCCATTTTCTCACATGTGGCCTACCAGCTTTCTCCTGTTTGATTAAAGCCGCTAGAATTATTGAGTTGGCAGATATGAAAATTTTCTGGGTCTTACTGAAATTGTAACTAACTTTTATATACTTTCCAGTAATCTCATTGGGAGACAATCATATTGTACCGTAGTCACCCCGTGTAGACATGTGAGAAAACTTAACACCCCGGGTCGCGGAAAGGGGTTTCCCTCGACCTCACAAATCTTATCCATATCTACGAGACCAGTATGGATTGGATAGCACCCACAAGTACGGGCTACTAATTTAATTGTGGACTGTATAGATTATATTAGTTTTGCTGAATGAAGGGGGGGGGGTAGGATACACCTGGATACATCCATCAAGGAAAACATTGTACATAATCCCACCACTTACCAGATTTCTCTGGTGGTCACTTGATGTAGCGGGACCCACTCATAACCTACTAATTACAACATAACCCACTGGCCAGCAAAACGTTTTTTATAACTAGAAGGGTTACTTAACTGTGGGGATTGATAACTCCTTATTTCCTCCATTCACCGTCTCATTTTCGATGTCCGAAAACCCTACACCGACACGGTTTCAATCCAGCAGGACGAGGTATCCGTTGGTTTTCTCGCTTTAAAAGTCGTGACTCAAGGAGCTTCACTTTCCTTTCTCGGGAACAACGAGGTCTAACGTGTTCACTCGGAGCAAAACGACTTATTTCACTTCACGCATTCTCTTAACTTAGGTTATTATCATTAATTACATTACAATTCACAAGACGATTTAATGGCTCATACTTATTATACACATTAGAGTCACCCCATTAAGATCTGAGACCGATGATTTGATGATTAAACCAAGGGTAATTTTCCCCGGGACACAGTCCAGGACGACGCGTCAGTCACCCACGGCCCTGCCCTTATTTACTCACTTTACCACTCTATTACGTGGTCCCGTAAATCACGATCCCTCACTCTCCACCAGGAACAGTTTTACGACATTTTCCTATTACGAATGAGGCCTATATTAATCCTTAGGCCGCCATGATCCCAAATTTCGTGGTTCCATGCTTTCCCTGCTTCCCCCTCCCACCTTCAAAACAAACCCGCCATTGCCCCAAGCATATCCGCGCATGCGCAAAGGGGAAAACTCTTGGTTTTCTACTCTATTTTCAAATAAATTTTGACTCATATTTTCGGCACATAAAACCCCCTATTAGGCCCCATATAGTTTCGGAAAATTAAAAATTTTCCACACTCCCGGCCCAGCGGAAGTCGTTTGTTAGACGAATTAAAATTGCGTCTTCCTCCAGAAGGGCGATTCCAGCCCTCTCTAATTTGCGCTGCTGTTTTCCCTAGTGGGTCTTACTACTTTCTCTTGCATTACCCGGTCAGTGTCTTCAATATCATTTCGTGTCACTTTCCCTTAGGTTTCCATCTGCACGGGATTGAACACCATTTAATTCTAAGGGAATTAATTTTTTAATGGTACGGAAAACTTTCCCTGACCACGACACAACACTTTGACGTTTCTGACAACACCTTGTGCATCTGGGTAAAATGTAACTACCTTGCCCAGAGGCCACAATGTTCGATGTTGTTCAGTATCAATTAACACAATGTCACCTGGTTGAATGTTCTGTCGTTTACTGCCCTCGGGGCGCACCATAAAAGTGTTCACGTAGTGTAAGAAAGATATTTCTTTACGCCACACATCAGACCAATGAATAATTACCTTATTTAACATCTTGAACTTGTCACTCAACACAGTCACTTTATTGTAATCCTCATCACTTCCCTCGGGATTATCTCTATAGATAGGGGGCAGCTTCTAACCTTTGCCACATATTAGGTGAGAGGGAGCCCAGTACCTCCGCTCAGGAGTGTCGCTCATGTATGACAGAGGGCGACTGTTCACTCGATTCTCTGCCTCCACCAACACTCCCCGGGAACTCCTCCAAATCAATTCTCTTCCTGTGTAGCACCTTACGAAGACATCTTTTCACGTACCTATCATTCTTCGTACAGTCCTCCCTGCCAAGGGGCTCTGGGAGTAAAAAATTTTTCCAGACACACCCTCGCTGGGTCAACAAAGACTGTACATCATCACTCTTATTTAATTTCATCAAGTGTTGAGCACCCGCTACAAATTGGGGGCATTATCTGAGATCATCAATCTTGGACAGGATCGTCTAGCTGCAAATTTCGGAACAGCGGGTATGAACTGTTCTGCAGACAAGTCCTGACCACTTCTAGATGAACAGCCCTAGTAGCTGTACAAGTAAATAAAACCATACATACACCTTCAAGGGGACACCATCTGAAGTACCTGTCCAAAATGATTGGCCCACTATAGTCCACTCCGGTCACATCAAAATGGTTTTAACCAACTGCACGCGTTCCTTTGGGGCAATGGTGGAGGACCTGGTACATGTAGGTTCTGGCATCCACCCGGGCGACATATTACACACGACTTGAAAACCCCTTTTACACTTGCCGTCCTTGTGGAATCCAGAAGGTTCCCGAATACAGTTTAAGGTTTTCCTGTACCCACCGTGCATCACGTTATTATGGGCATTAAAGACAATCAAGGTTGTCAGGTGATGATTTTTGGGCAGCAAGATAGGGTGCTTAGCATATTCCCCCATTCAGCATTTTGTAACCTGCCTCTGCACCTAATTACATCATCCTCTAAATACAGCCCCAGCTTTTCTATTATTGAGCCTTTTCACAATTTTTCCGTCCATCATAAATTTAATCTCATCCCTGTAGGTTTCTTTTTGTACCCTCTGTACCCAGTATTTCAGGGGATGGGGAAATTTTGTGAGATATTCATCTTACTTATAAATTTAAACACTAACCTGGTCACACTAATCAGCTTAGGAAAGGAAGAATACCTGTTCATATAAAGGGGGCCTAAGGAGGGACTACTGCCCGGGGAGCGGTGCTCCCGTAATTTCGACAGGAGCAATATGTTGCCTTTTGCACCGCCAGTTAATTTTGTCCCCCAGCCAACTTGGCCCTTTAAACCCAAATAAAGCACTCACAAATTTTTCATAAGTCAAGCCTCGAGACAAGAAGTCAGCTGGGTTCTCGTCACCAGGAATGTGATTAAAGGGTTAACATATGCGACCCAAACTGTTATATTTCTCCTGCATTTGATTGATTTCAGCGACTCTTTTTTTGTACATACACAATCTACTTTTTACCATTACGAATCCATTGTAAGGATACCTCTTTATCAGAACCAAATTATGGTGTCGCTGATATTTATCTCTCGAAATTTATTTCTTATATAATTGGCTAATTTGACACCTACATAAATGGCCGTTAATTCCAACTGAGGAAAGGGTGCGTGTTTTGATTGGAGCCACCTTAGCCTTAGACATAAAAAGAGAAATGGCACTATTACTTTGAAGGTAAGCGCCCTGCTCCATATGCTAATTTCAAAGCATCGCAAAAAAATGTGGAGAAACAATTTCTCCATCTTGACTGGCCACATTACGGGGGAACTTCAACATTGGTAATTTTACATATTCCCCTATTAGTTTTCCCACCTTTAAACAAATTCCTCGGGTAGGGTTTCATCCCAAGCACACTTAAGCTTCCATGCTTCTTGTATCAACAATTTTCCTCTTTTTGGTAATTTGGGGGACACTAAGCCTAGTGGATCGAAAGCATTTTGAAACTTCTGCAATGCAAGACTCTCTTGGTTAATTTATTGGCATGCGTAGTCATTAGACTTTAACGATAACAAGTCTCCCTCTGTGTCCCAAGTCAGTCCCAGCACATTACTAAAATTTGGACACTTCAACTCCGGGGTTGTCTTTATTTATTTGAACTCTAAACTGGACAAATTTACTGTTCCATTCCTCAGGGGCATATTTGCACCTTGCATTATTTCATTACCCCCTGCGTATATGCTCATTAGTTCCTCTTCAGTAGACGTCACCCCCAGGAAATTGTCCACATAAAATTGTTTACCCATTACTCCACTCAGTGGACCACCCGTACGCTTAAGGTGTGCATTTATCGTTGCCTGGAGTAGGAACGGACTGGAGGTAGCACCAAAACAATACACTCCTGAAGTGAAAAGTCTTCAGGGGGCTAAGTGGGTCACTTTGGATTCTCGGGCCATAAGAACCTAAATGCAATCCCGGTCAGCCTCCTGCAGACCCACTCTCAGGAAAGCTTTACTTATGTCTGCCGTAAAGGCATAATTCTTAACCCTGAAGTTTAATAGTATGTCTCCCAGTTTTTCCGTCAACGACGGACCTGTCATCAAACAGTCATTCAAACTAGGTACACTTTTATTACTCCTGGCACTACAATTAAACACAATCCTCAGAGGAAATGGTCTTAGAATCCTTCTTCAAATCCGTGGTTTTGGCAATAGTGACCATAAATCTGGGTTTGCTCGGTGAGTACCTCCTCTATGAATTTATTATTTAACGTTCATTTTAAATTTTATCATCGTAAGCAGTCAACAGTTTCTGGTGTCTTGCTCAATTCGTGGGGCTAGCCTTTAATTGTCCATACGCCATCCGGTAATTAGTTGGTAGGTCTGGATGGTTCAGCTTCCACGGAAGTCTCCACCCAGTATTGTCCAGATTCAATTTAACATCCTTCTGGTATTGTTCTTGAGTTAAAAGGGAAACATCTGGGCTTTCTTCATTTACATTGATCCCTATGCTGTCCAATTCCCATAATTTTTTACACATGTTCAACTTCATCCTCTATTGAAGTATATTTACACTGGGGTGATACTTCATGAGTAAGACACACCGTAACTGTATTTATGGCTTCCTCCAGTCATTCATTATCGGTACGAGGAAGCCTGCCATACATCACGTGACCTCCTGCGGTCCTTAGAAGGGTGACTCCGCATTTTTTTTGTCATACCCTTTACAAAGGTGGCATAATGGTCACTACCCCATCAAAATATCTATTGGCCCCACAGAATCATTATTTTATACCAGAAGGTGCCAAATTTACCTTACTCGAAAGCCTTTCAGTAGCGTTACCAAGCCTATGGGAGTTTTTTTCTCTGGGAGCCTATCCACAATTAAAGGCATTAATACGTTTCTCTCATTGCCCAGCCGGACAGTTACATAAACAGTGTCGTATGACTGGGCCTTCTTTTTCGAGAGAAAGCCAGATAGCTTGAGTATAGCAGGATCTCCCATTTGACCTTCATCCCATTAAGGCAGTTACGTTTTATGAAGGTAGTTGTGATCCCTGATCCAGTAATGCTGTACAGTTTTGGATTTACGCCGTTATCATTAATCACCCCCATCCAACACAGGCAAAGCTACCTCAGCTAGGCCATCATTACCGACGTTAGCTGCAATCTTTACTGGGCTACTGTTGGTCCGGTTTTATCACTATCAGTACTATTGTTACCATCATTGCATTAGATCTGCCCTTACACATAGCTATGTGGGTGTCTTCCCTTGTTACACTGATAACAATAGTGGCAAGTTAGCACGGCAATCCCTTACATTATGATTTCCTAGACACCTGAATTTCATCTACAAGCTCTTCCAATCTTTCCACTTTAACATCCATGAATTATAGGCATTAAAAGTTCTTAGAGAAATGAAATACCGTTGCAGAAGATAACAATCTCTCCTTTCTTTGCCTGACCTCTTACAACTGGGCTACCCTTATTTGTGGTACTTCCTCCTCTTGCTTGGGAGGGGAGAACCACTATAACTGGCACCTGTCACTTGATACGTGCCTACGTAACCCCGTGTAGTAGTGGGTTAGGATTATTGATATTAGGATAAGGTTTCCCTTTGTGGGGGCTTGGCAGGTGCACTGGGGTCTGTAAACCGTGGGTTTCCTAGAGGTAATGGGTTGGCTGGGCTGCAGTTGGGCAATTAGCTCTTGCAGTCCACTCTTATTTCTTCCAACCTGAAGTAACCCTTGTGATATCTGTTAGATAACCACTCTATGGTCTTGTGGTTCAATTTATTCTGAATCAAGGCACTCAACAACCACTCTGCTCCCTCCAGATCATATTTATTACTCAAGTCTTAAGAGTGCTTTCTAGTTTGATCCCAAATTGCGTAAGCGTTGCGGTTGTGATCTGGAGTCTTCAAAATTTGCCAAATTAGCTACTAGGTCCAGCCTACTTTGCTCCAAGTTACCGTAAGTGACCTCCAACAAGTCAACTGCCTCACTATAGGAGTCATCTACATTTGGGAATGCTTGTATGAGACATGCCATCTCCCCTTACTTGTCCCTTTAAATAGCATAATTTGGTAACACTTGCAAGATCACTCCTATCATGTACGACTGCTTTAAAGATAGACCAAAACTCCTCCCAGTGTTCTCCCGGATTAAACACAGGCATACATATTCTGGGAGTTTTGGTAGACGCCTCTGACTTTCCTTACTAGGGTGACCCAAAAACATTGTTTACACCCTTTTCCTTCTCCAAAGCCTTAGTTTTGCAGGACAAAAATGTTGTCTCCACTTCATAATGTTGATCCGCAGCCGCTCCCTTTCAGCATCATCTGCACAAATTTTTCTAGCAGCTCTTTTTCATAGTCTTTAAAACCCCAATCTATATGACTCATGTCTATTTCCTAAGGCATCTAGGTGTAGCTTTAATTCATCAGGGTTTTTCCGTTTCTTGTCTCATTAACTCCATACACTTCTTGTATATTTAGTAACATGACCCTTCCGAGCTTGTAGTGACGCTTTCTTTGCTTTGGCATCCATGGACTTGCCAGTCGCACTAACTTCCTCAGACCCAGCCATGGTTAGGGAATTAATAATCACCCCTTATACTACTTAATAGACGCCTTATAAGAGTAATTCTTGCACTTTACTCTTGTATAAATCCTAGTCACCCATGTCTAGCAATTTATTGGGCTAATTATCATCCATCACACGATCGATTAAACTCGTGCACCCTACCCCACTTCCTTCAATCAGTCACTTAATTATTAAGTAATTAATTCAATTAATTTTTTCACTGATTGCATCCCCGGTTTTCGAAGGACCAACGGGCAATAGAAAATTTTCTAGGGTGCTTACCTGTATGTACCTCAACATTATATACATACCAGTAATCTCATTGGGAGACAATCATATTGTTTTTCCGTAGTCACCCCTGTAGACATGTGAGAAAAACTTAACCACCCCTTGGTCGCGGCAAGTGGTCCCCTCGACCTCACAATCTTATCCATATCTATCCGAGACCAGTATGGATTGGATAGCACCCACAAGTACGGTGCTACTAATTAAATGTGGACGTATAGATTATATTAGTTTAGCTGAATAAGGGGGGGGGGGTAGGATACACCTGGATACATCCATCAAGGAAAACATTTGTACATAATCCCACCACTTACCAGATGTTCTCTGGTGGGCACTTGATGTAGCGGACCACTCATAACCTATCTAATTACAACAATAACACCAAATGGCCAGCATACGTTTGTTATAACTAGAAGGGTTACTTAACTGTGGGCGATTGATACTCCTTATTTCCTCCATTTACCGTCTCATTTTCGATGTCCTGCTTTCACCCCACACGGTTCTCAATCCAGCAGGGCGAGGTATCTGTTGGGTTTGTCTCGCTTTAAAAAAAATCGTGACTCAAGGGGCTTCACTTTCCTTGTCTCGGGAACAACGAGGTCTAACGTGTTTTACTCGGGCAAAACGACTTATTTCACTTCACGCATTCTCTTAACTTAGCGTTATTATTTATTCAATTAACATTACAATTCACAAGACGATTTAATGGCTCATACTTATTATACACATTAGAGATCACTCCATTAAGATCTGAGACCGATGAGTGATGATTAAACCAAGGGTAATTTTCCCCGGGACACAGTCCAGGACGACGCGTCAGTCACCCACGGTCCTGCCCTTATTTACTCACTTTACCACTCTATTACCGTGGTCCCGTAAATCACGATCCCTCACTCTCCACCAGGAACAGTTACGACACTTCCTATTACGAAATGAGGCCTATATTAATCCTTAGGCCGCAGTGAATGCCAATTTCGTGGTTCCATGCTTTCCCTGCTTCCTCTCCACCTTCAAAACAAACCCGCCATTGCCCCGGCATATCCGCGCATGCGCAAAGGGAACTCTTGGTTCTACTCTATTTTCAAATACATTTTTGACTCATATCGGCACATAAAACACCTATTAGGCGCTATAGTTTCGGAAAATTAAAAATTTTCCACAATATATATGTGTGAAACACTGGCCCATAAGACATATATATGGCCAAAACAGTCAAAGAGTTAAACTCAGTGAACAAGGTATGTTGACGGTAATAATAATAATAACAACAATAAATAATAATCGCTCTGCGGTGCTTTAACCCTTTCAGGGTCCACAGGCCCTCTCAGAGACTTGCTCTCAGGGTCCCCCAAATTTCAAAAAAAAAAAAAAAAAAAAAAAAAATTATGAAAAGATAGAGAATCTTTTCCCGATCATAATGACACCAACAGTATGAAATTTGATGGAAAACTTAGAGGATTATGCTCTCACGAAGTTAGCGGTCTCGACAATGTTTATGCATCGGCGATTTTGCGCACTTTGAGCCCTATTTTCGGCCAATTCCAGTGCACTAGTTGACAAAAGTCATAACTATTTTGCTAGAACTCCATTTTTTCTATCAAATGAGTACAAGAAACCACTCATTTACCGATTTCAACTATCCAATACAGTGGTCCCGAATTTAGCAATTTTGCAAATTTCACCAAATTTCAAAAGATGCCAATTTCCAAATTAGGGTCCAGGGAAAAAGAAGAAAGACATTCCTGGCACTAAAATAACATTTCCTTTTGTTCATTAGTCACATCCCCATGCCCCCCTTGCATTCTTTTGCTTTCCATTTTTAATTTTTT
>NW_026464707.1:0-39761 GCF_026875155.1 Cherax quadricarinatus
TGGGAAAGTTGCATTCTGAGGTGGAGCATTTTTTAAAGGGGGGGGGACGAGGGTTAAGAAAGTGCATTTTCAAAAGGAATTTGGTGAGGTTTGGTGCAGGTGTACTTAACAGCTCCTTCTTTCATTAAGGGGAGCATATCAGCTGCGCTCATTTCGGTTGGGAGGTTGGGGTGGTGTAGAAGGTTAGAGACCCATTAAAGGCTTGGCTTAGGTAACGGTTGCCTGTGGTTTCTTCTTCTCAAACTACTACTTTGTCGTTGTCTGAGGGTTGTTCATAATGTTCTGGTACTATTTCGGTCTTCTGTGACTTTTGTTGAGAGGAGGCAGGGAGTGTTGGTCGGTTCGTGGACTTGTTGGCTGGTGGTGGGTGGTGAGAGGTGGCAGTAGAGGGTGGTGTTGGTTCTGGAGTAGAGTCTTGGTCAGAGATACGAGTAGGACCAGGGGTTGAGGTGAAGTTAACAATGTCTGGAATTAGCTTGAGGAGGTCTTGTGATGGTGGCGAGTCTGGAAAAGTTGAAGTTTGGCATGTTGTTTAGGCGAAACAGTTCATTGATTGTTGTGTTGAATGAGCCAGGGTTTGCAGCATTAATGAGGTGTGCATACATCATAAAAAGTATAAGCACCTTGGAGGGAGCAGCGTCAGGAAGAGCAGAGAGGGACTGGTTTGGGTGTAGACGATTGTTGTGTAGCTTGAAGAAGTTCGGTGGTAATCTGATTGAATTTTTGCAAGGCGGCGTATGTTGCAATTTAGGGTTGTTCTTGGGTTTCTTCAATGATTTTCTTAGACAGGACTTTTTTAACGTAGAGGGCATTTTGTTTGCAAGGGTGTGGGGGAGTACCCTTGCAGTTGAGGCAGGTAGGAGAGGTAGTGGTGTAAAACATTCCTTGAAGTCATGGCCGTCTTATCCGCAGTTTGTGCAGAAATTCTTCCCTTTCCAGAGGACAGTCAGCGTTGAGTGGTGATAGGAGTAGCAGGTCCAGCATGGCGAGATGTGGGCGAACTTTCCCGGGTTCTATGTGACTTGGATGGATATGATAGTAGGAGATAGCTAGGGCCGTCAGACAGTGCCCCAGTAGCTATCTCAATGTTGGAGAAGGTTAGCTTGATCATTGTAGAGGCATTGGGGATTTTGGTGATAAGTTCAATCAACGCCCAGGTATTTTGTTCCCGATAGAGGTCTTGAAAATCCTCAGTCGATAAAGAAGTGACGATTTGTCCAAGCCGTTTGACGAAAACGGAACGTTTCCGCCAGCAAAAAAGGTGAAGGGGAGATGGTGAACTGTCGGTCCTCTGAGGGTTTTCATAGAAGTGTCGGCGATCAGCTTTGTGGCTTCATAATCGTCAGTACAGACGGGACGATAAAAGAGTCTTTGGGTCGAGTGGATGGCTGTAATTTAACTTGTAGGCAAGTCTTTACAGCGGCAGCAAGGGCAAGTTTAGTAGAATCATTTATTACTCCCACTGTTGGGTTTGGTCCTTACACGGGTTTGGCAAGCATCATGAAGGAGTAAGGCAGGCAGGTCTACGAGACTATAGGTTCCCCTCCCTGACGGGATCGAAGGAACACTTTCTTGAGGTGAGAAGCACAGTAAGGAGACTGGCGCTTTTTAAGGGGTCAGTGAAAGGGGACGTGTAGCAGACGAGGGCATAGTCACTGGTAAGGCGGGAATTCCCCAGTGGAAGTAGGTCCCTTCCCAAATTGATGGGCTAGTGTAGAAGTCGTGAAGAAGGTCATGTAGATGCCTCTGAATCAAGATACCATGATGTTGCAGTGCCTGACAAGTTGTGCAAGACAGGTATACAATACCGACAAGAAAGAAAGTTAAGACACTTTTGCAACATCTGGTTATCTTTATTGTTTTCGCCATCCAGTGGCTTTATCAGTACAGGTTCTTGGACATAATTAGAAAACAGAAGAACTATATTCAAAAGAAGAGGTAATCCAGTCCCCTCAGCCTGTTTCTAATTATGTCCAAGAATTTGTATTGATAAAGCCACTGGATGGCGAAACGCCTACAATAAAGATATCCAGATGTTGCACAAGTGTCTTAACTTTCATCTTGTCGGTAATTGTTAAAACCTGTCTTGCACAGGTATATACATGCTTATTATGACCCCTTTTCATATCCGCCCATTATTTAATCCACAAAATCCTTTAATTTATGTAAAATGTGTAAGGGGTGGGTGCATAATGGATGTATGTTCAGTTTTTGGCAGTTAAACCAGATTTCACTTTGTATCAAATGCACTTTTGGCACAGTTATCCTTGACAGTGTGACATTGATTTTACCCCAAAATTTTTAAAAGCAAAAGACCCTATGGTGATTATAATTGTTTTATGAAAGCCAGCCTTCACTTCATTCATGCCAACTGAAGATCACTTTTTCCAAAATTGGCAGAAGTTAGGATTCTAGCTAACAGAACACTAGGGCAGCAGTTATAGCCATCTCTGAATCCTTGTTGGATGATATGGTGACTGACGACGAGGTCAAAATAGAAGGTTACAATATAAACGCTTAGATAGGAATAGAAAAGGTGGTGGGGTATGTGCCTACATAAGATATGACTTAGCCTATAAACCCAAGACCTGATTTAAATTACAGTAAGCTGGAGATTCCATGGTTTGAAGCGTTGCTTCCCAAGACCAAACCCATCTTAGTAGGAAACTAGTTACCTGCCCACCCATCCATGACCAGTTCTTAGAAGACTTTTCGAGAGTCTTGTCGCGACTTACCTGGAGAGGGTTTCGGGGATCAACGCCCCTGCGGCCTGGTCTGTGACCAGGACTCACGGTGGAGCAGGTTTTTGATCAACCAGGCTGTTACTGTTGGCCCGTTGGCCAGGTAGTGACTTTAATTGCCTGTCCAGTGCCTTCTTGAAGACAGCCAGGGGTGTATTTTTAATCCCTCTTATGTATGCTAGGAGGCAGTTGAATAGTCTTGGGTCCCAACACATATTGAGGGGGAGGAGGAGGAACAGGAAGTGGAAGAGTAGAGGGATAGATAGAGAGAGAGAGAGAGAGAGGAGTGCGGGAGTATATATGGCAGAGGATGGTTTAGATCAGCCTTCACAGTGGTGGTAAGGGTTTGTATACATGTGTGTGTGTACTGTTTGTGAGGCCTTGTAGACTCTACACCAGAGAAAGAGAGGGAGGAGAGGAGGATGAAGCGATGAAGGAAGAGGAGGTGGGGAGAGGACGAGGAGGAGAAATAGGAAGAGGGGAGAGGGGGAGGTGGAGAAGGGGAGGGGGAGTGAGTTTTTTTTCATATTTTATTTGTTCAAGCCGCGCGCTAGCTAACAGGTAGGCTGTGTGCTCTTCACGTACAAGCCTGTGTGTGTGTGTATTTATGGTCCCCTTGTATGTACACGTGTGTGTTCGTGTATGTCCTCACCTAGTTGTGGTTGCAGGGTCGAGTTTCAACTCCTGACCCCGCCTCTTCACTGGCTACTACTCAGTCACTCTGCCCACTCCACGAGCTTTATCATACCTCTCCTTAAAGTTATGTACAGATCCTGCCTCCACTTACAATCACTTCCCAGAACTATTCCACTTCCTGACAACTCTGTGACTGAAGAAATACTTCCTAAATCCCTGTGGTTCATTTGAGTCCTTCAGGTGTGTGTGTGTGTACTCAACCTAGGTGTACTCACCTAGTTGAGGTTGCAGGGGTCGAGTCCCAGCTCCTGGCCCCGCCTCTTCACTGGTCACTACTAGGTCACTCTCCCTGAACTGTGAGCTTTATCATACCTCTGCTTAAATCTATGTATGGATCCTGCCTCCACTACATCACTTCCCAAACTATTCCACTTCCTGACTACTCTGTGACTGAAGAAATACTTCCTAAAATCCCTGTGATTCATCTGTGTCTTCAACTTCTAACTGTGTCCCCTTGTTGCTGTGTCCCATCTCTGGAACATCCTGTCTTTGCCCACCTTGTCAATTCCTCTCAGTATTTTGTATGTCGTTATCATGTCCCCCCATCTCTCCTGTCCTCCAGTGTCGTCAGGTCGATTTCCCTTAACCTCTCCTCGTAGGACATACCCCTTAGCTCTGGGACCAGTCTTGTTGCTAACCTTTGCACTTTCTCTAGTTTCTTTACGTGCTTGGCTAGGTGTGGGTTCCAAACTGGTGCCGCATACTCCAATATGGGCCTAACGTACATGGTGTACAGGGTCCTGAATGATTCCTTATTAAGATGTTGGAATGTTGTTCTGAGGTTGCTAGGCGCCCATATGCTGCAGCAGTTATTTGGTTGATGTGCGCTTCAGGCGATGTGCCTGGTGTTATACTCACCCCAAGATCATTTTCCTTGAGTGAGGTTTGTAGTCTCTGGCCCCCTAGACTGTACTCCGTCTGCGGTCTTCTTTGCCCTTCCCCAATCTTCATGACTGCACTTGGTGGGGTTGAACTCCAGGAGCCAATTGCTGGACCAGGTCTGCAACCTGTCCAGATCCCTTTGTAGTTCTGCCTGGTCTTCGACCGAATGAATTTTTTCCTCATCAACTTCACGTTATCTGCAAACAGGGACACTTCGGAGTCTATTCCTTTCGTCATGTGTGTGTGTGTACTCACCTAGTTGTACTCACCTAGTTGAGGTTGCGGGGGTCGAGTCCGAGCTCCTGGCCCCGCCTCTTCACTGATCGCTACTGTGTGTGTGTGTGTGTGTGTGTGTGTGTGTGTACTCACCTAATTGTGGCTGCATGGGTCGAGACTCAGCTCCTGGCCCCACCTCTTCACTGTCGCTACTAGGTCTTCTCTCTCCTTGCTCCATGAGCTTTATACCTCACCTTAAAACTGTGTATGGTTCCTGCCTCCACTACACATGCCAGACTGTTCCACTTCTTGACAACTCCATGACCGAAGAAATGCTTCCTAACACCTCTTTGATTCATCTGAGTCTTCAACTTCCAATTGTGACCCATTGTTTCTGTGTCCCATCTCTGGAACATCCTGTCTGTCCACCTTATCTATTCTTCATAGTATCTGTATGTCATTATCATTGTTTCCCCTAACCCTGCTGCCCTCCATTATCTTCAGGACGATTTCCCTTCACCTTTCTTCGTAAGACATACTCCTGATCTCTGGAACTTGCCTTGTTGCAAACCTTTGCTCTTTTTCTAATTTCTTGATGTATTTGACCAGGTGTGCATTCCAGACTGGAGCTGCATACCCCAGTATGGGCCTGATGTACACGGTGTATAGAGTCTTGAACGATTCCTTACTGAGGTATCGGAATCCTTTTCTCAGGTTTGCCAGGAGCCCATATGCTGCAGCAGTTATCTGGTTTGTGTGTGCTTCTGAAGACATGCTCGGTATTATACTCACTCCAAGATCTTTCTCCTTGAGTGAGGTTTGCAGTCTTTGGCCGCCTAGCCTATACTCTGTCTGCAGTCTTCTTTGCCCTTCCCCGATCATCGTGACTGCATTTGGTGGGGTTAAATTGAGGAGCCAGTTGCCGGACCACGCGTCCAGCCTGTCTAGGTCTCTTTGTAGTCCTTCCTGATTCTCATCTAATTTAATTCTTCTCATTTAGCTTTCACATCATCTGCTGTATAGCCCTTGTGGTTTAGCGCGTCTTTTTAATTATAATAATAATTCACATCATCTGCGAACAGGGACACTTCTGAGTCTATCCTTTCAATCATGTCATTCACGTATACCAAAATAGCACTGATCCTAGGACTGATCCCTGTGGGACCACCCCGCTCATCACAGGGCCCATTGTGATACCTCATAACTTTACCATGAACTCGTTGCCTCCCTGTCAGTATTCTCTGATCCATTGTAGTGCCCTTCTTGTTTTACGTGTCTGATCTAGTTTCTGCACTAATCTCTTTGAGGAACTGTGTCGAAGGCCTTCTTGCAGTCCAAGAAAATGCAATCAACTCGACCCCTCTCTCTCAGTCTTCTGTTTGCCTTCCATGAATCCATGCTGGTTGTTGTTTATAATCTTCTGTTCCATGAACTTTGCATACTATATACACCATGACAACTGCCTGCCGGCTAAAATCCCTACTTTGCCTCCTACAATCCCTGCTACACGTTGCCGTCCATTCCTACACTCACTGCCTGCCTGCTACACGTTGCCTTCCATCCTACACTTATCTGACTACTGCCTGCCTGCTACACTCCCTTCCTGCCTTCTACACTCCCTTCCTGCCTTCCTACACTCTCTGTCAGCCTGCTCGCGCTCCCTGAGTTCCTCATGCACTTCCCTGCCAACCTGCAACACATCCCTGCCTCTCTACTACACCCCTGCCTCTCTGCCACACCCCTGCCTTCTTGCTAAACACTACCTGCCTGTCCTCTACACTCTCTGCAATGCCTGCTACACTCCCTGCCTCTTCCTACACTTCCCCTGCCTCCCTGCTTACACTTCCCTGACCCCTGCTTACACCTCCCTGTTTCCAGCTGCACTCCCCCCTGCTACACCTCCTTACCTGCCTGCTACACTCCCACCCCGCCTTCCTGCTACACTCCTTGCCTCTTGACTCCCTGCTACACTTTCCTGCTGGCTACTGCACTCCCTGCATCGCTACACACTCCCTACCTCCCTGGTACACTCTCTGTTTCAACGTCTGCACTCGCTGCTTCCCGCTACACTTCCTCTGCCTCCCTGCTACATTCTTTGCATTCATTCTGCTCTGTCTGTCTCCTTCCCTTCACACTCCCTGCCTCACTGCTGCACACACTACCACTTCCTGCCTCCCTGCTACACCTCTTTCCTCCTTGCTACACTCTCTTCCCTCCCTACTACACTTCCTGCCTGCCTCTACACTCTCTGACTGCCTGCTATACTCACTGCCTCCCTGCACACTCACCTGCTGCTTGCCTACACTCACTTTTTTTCCTCCCTGCTACAATTTTTTTGCATGCCTTCTGCTCTTTCTGCCTCCCTGCTACACTCCCTGCCCCTTGCCTTGCTTCCCTGCTACACTCTCTGCCTCCATGCTATACTTCCTGCCTGCCTTCTACACTCCCTGCCTCCCCTGCTATACTTCACTGCCTGCTTCATACCTTCCCTGCCTGCCTGCTTTACTCACTTCCTCCCCTGCTACACTTACTGCTGCGTGCTACAACTCCTTGCCCTCTCTTGGGCCCACACTCACTGTTACCGGGTTCTCTTCACTCCTGCCTCCTGCTTTCTCTGCTATGCTCCCTTCCTGCATCCTACACTCCCTGCTGCGTTTTCCTGCTAACACTCTCTGCCTACCAGCTACACTCCTCCAGCTTCCTGCTACACTCCTGCCTCAATGCTTCCACTCCCTGCTCACTCTCCCTGCCAGCCTTCAACAAATCTTTCTAGATAGGTGGGGCACTCCCTGGCTTCCCTGCTGCTCTTCCGTGCCACTTCCTGCCTCTCTGCACAGTCCCCTGCCTGCCTACAACACTCCCTGACTGCCTACTACGAACAGCCCCTGTCTCAATCTAACACCTCCTGCCTGCATGCTACACTCCCTGCCTCCCTGCTACGCTCCCTGTCTGTGCCTTCTACTATCACATTACTCCTGCCCTTCCTGCTTACACTCTCTGCCTACCTGATGCACTCCCACTTCCATGCTACACGTCTCTGGCATCCCTGCTACACTCCCTTCCGCCTTCAGCCAAGCCCTTCTGCCACTCCGTGCCCTTCCCTGTTGCGGCTCCTGCCTCCCATGCTACATTCACTGCCTACTTCCTACACCCCAGCTCCATTCCGTGCTAAACTCCCTCCTTTGTTTGCTACTATACCTCCTCTATACTCCCTGCCTCCCTCTACACTCCACTGCCCGCGTGCTACACACTCTGCCTCCATTGGGGCCCCAATTCCCAGCCTTCCGTGCTAAAGCTCCCTCCTTGTTTTGCTACTATACCTGCCTGCTATACTCCCTGCCTCCCTGTTCTACACTGCACTGCCTGCGTGCCTAACACTCTCTGCCTCCAAGCCACACTTCCCCAGCTTCCGTGCTAAACCCCTCCTTGTTTGCTACTATACCTGCCTGATATACTCCCTGCCTCCCTGCTACACTCATCTGCCTGCGTGCTACACTCGCCTCCATGCCACATCTCAGTGTTTCCCTGCGCACTCACTGCCTCCCTGCTACACTCCCAGCTCCGTGCTACACTCCCTCCTGCTACACTCCCTGCCTCTCTGCTACAGTACCTTCCTCCCTGCTACAAACGCCCTGCTTAGCCGCTACATACTTCTTGCCTGCCCTCCTACATTCCCTGCTGCACACCCTGCCTCCCTGCTACACTTCCTGTGTGCCTACTGCTTTTCTGCCTGCTTGCAGCACACTCTGCTGCTAACTACACTCGCAACCCTCCCTTGCAGTCCTCCTGCCTTCTTCCTTGCTAACACTCTCAGCCTTCCGCTACACACTCCCAACTTCCCTGCTACAAAACACCCCTGCCTCCCTTTACACTCCCTGCCCACTTCCTGCCTCCCTGCTACAACTCCTGCCTCCCTGACTACAGTTCCTGCCTCCCTGCTACACTCTCTGCCTCCCTGCTACAGTTTCCGCCTCCCTGCTACACCTCTGCCTCCCTGGCTACTTCCCTGCCTGCTTGCTACAGCACTATCTGCCTGTCCACTAACACTCCTTGCATCCCTGCTACATTCCCTGCCTATCTGCTGTAATATCTTCCTGCCCCTCAGTGCTAAACATGCTGCCTGGGAACCTCACTCCTTGCCTACCTACTGCAACTCCCTGTCTCCCTCCTTCACTCTCGGCTGGGCCCTCTTAACACTCCCTGCTTCCCTGCTATACTCCCTGCCCTCTCCGCAAACACTTCCTGTTTCCAGGTAGGCTCCTGCCTCTGTGCTACATCCTGCCTCCCTGGCTACCACTCCCTGCCTGACTGCTACCTCTGCACCCTGCACACTCCTTCTTTCCACTACACTCCCTGCTACACTCTTTGCATGCCCTTCTGCTCTGCCTGCTTCAATGCTACACCTCCTGCCCAGCCTTCAACAATCCTTCTACACTCCCTGCCTCCTCTGCACTCCCTGCAACTTCCTGCCTCCCTGCTACCCTCTCCTGCTGCCTGCTATACTACCTGCCTTCCTGCTAACCCTCACTGCCTACGTGCCTACACCCCCTGCCTCCATGCCACACTCCAGTGTTTTTCCCTGCTACACTCCCTGCCTGCCTGCTACAACTCCCTGCCTGCCCACTACCTCCCCTACCTCCCTGCCACATCTCCTGCGTCCCGCTACAACTCTCTGCCTAATGATACACTCCCAGCCTCCCTGCTACACTTCCTGCCTCCTGCTACACTCCCTTCCGCCTTCAGCAGTCCTTCTACACTCCTTGCCTCCTTGCTACACTCACTGCACTTCCTCCTTGCCGCACTGCTACACTTTCTGCCTCCCTGCTACACTCACTGCTGCCTGCTACACTCACTGCCTGCCGCCTGCTACACTCCCAGTGCCTGCCGCTACAACTCCTCTGCCTGCCCTGCTACACTCTCCCTGCCGCCTGCTACACTCCCTGCCCCCTGCTACACTTGCTGCCTGGGACCTACACTCCCTGCACTGCTACACCTCCTTGCCTGCCTGCTACACTTCGGGCCTGCCTTCCTACACGTATGCTGCCTAGAACCACCTACACTCCCTGCCTGCCTGCGACACTCTTGCCTGCAAGCTACACTTGCTGCCTGGGACCTACACTCCCTGCCTACCTGCTAACCTCCTTGCCTGCCTGCTACACTCCTTGCCTGGCTGCTGTCACATCTCCCTGCCTGCCCTGCTACACTCCTTGCCTGTTACATCCCTGCCTGCCTGCTACACTCCCTTGACTGCCCTGCTACATAGCACCTTTGCCTGCCTGCTACCTCCCTAGCCTGCCTCACCTGCTACACTCCTTTCCTGCAGCTACTCTCCCTGCCTGCCTGCTACACCCTGCCTGCCTGCTAAACACTCACCCGCCTGCCTACTACACTCCTTGCCTGCATGCTACACTCCCTGCCTGCCTGCTACACTCCCTGCCTTCCTGCCTGCTACACTCCTTTCCTGCATGCTACCACTCCCTGCCTGCCTGCTACATCCTGGCCTGCCGCTACACTCCTGCCCTGCCTCTACACTCCTTGCCTGCATGCTACATTTCCCTTGCCTCCTGCTACACTCCCCTCCCTGCCTGCTAAACAACTCCCTCCTGCCTGCTACATCCCTTGCCTGCATTGCTACACTCCATGCCTGCATGCTACACTCCCTGCCTGCATGCTACACTTCCTGCCTGCCTGCTACACTCCCATGCCTGCTTCTACACTCCTGCATGCCTCATACACTTCCCGCCGCATGCTACACTCCCTGCCTGCAATGC
This sequence comes from Cherax quadricarinatus, assembly GCF_026875155.1. Taxonomy (NCBI): domain Eukaryota; kingdom Metazoa; phylum Arthropoda; class Malacostraca; order Decapoda; family Parastacidae; genus Cherax; species Cherax quadricarinatus. Next base: position 10,307 of record NW_026464707.1, read on the forward strand.
CTGCAAAACTCCCTCCTCATATACAGGCTCCCTGCCTGCCTGCTACACACCCTGCCTGGCCCTGAACCTACAACTCCGTGCCTCATGCTGCACTCTCCTGCCTGCCTCTACACACTTCCTGCATGCATGGCTCACTCCCTGCCTGCCTGCTTACACTTTTTGCTGCCTGCACACTTGCTGCCTGGGACTACACTCTCCTGCCTGTCTACTATACTCCCTGCCTACGTGTTACACTTTCCTGCCCCCCTGCTACACCTTTCTGCCCCCTGCCTACACTTTCTGCCTCCCTGCTTACACCTTTCTGTCTCCCTGCTACACTTTCTGCCTCCACTGCTACACTTTCTGCCTCCGCTACACTTTCCTGCTCCCTGCTACACTTTCTTTCTGCCTCCCTGCTACACTTTTTCTGCCCTCCCTGCGACACTCTCTGCCTCTCTGCTAACACTTCCTGCCTGCATCCTACAACTCTCTGCCCTGCCTGCTACATCCCTCCTGCAGTACACTCCCTGCCTCCTGATACACTCCTTGCCTGCCTGCTACACTCCCTGCCTGCCTGCTACACTCCCTGCCTGCTAGCTACACTCCTTGCCCTGCCTGCTACACTTGTTGCCTAGGACCTACATCCCTGCCTCCATGCTTCACTCCCGCCTGCCCTTGCTACGCTTGCTTGCCTGGACCTACAACTCCCTGCCTGCCTTGCTACACTCCCTGTTTGCCTGCTACACTCCTTGCCTGCCTGCTACACTTGCTGCCTGGGACTTACACACCCTGCCTGCCTGCTACAACGTCCCTGCCTGCCCTGTCTACACCCCTTTTTGTGCCTGCAAGCTACACTCCCTGCCTGCCTGCTACACTCACCTGCCTCCTGCTACACTCGCTGACCTCGCTGCCTGCCTACTACCCCTTTTTTCTTCCTCCATGCCTGCCTACTACACTCCCTGCCTCCCTGCTACAATTCTTTGTATCTGCTACACTTTCTGCCTCCCCTGCTACACTTCGTGGCTGGCCCTCCTACACTCCTGCCTCTCTGCTACACTCACTGCCTGCCTGCGTACACTCCCTGCCTCCATGCCACACTCAGTGTTTCCTCTGAGCTCTCTGCCTCCCTGCTACATCCTGCCTCACTTTACACGTCCTTCCTGCTTCAGCTAGTCCTGCTACACTCTTTGCCTCCTTGCTTACACTTCTTCCTCTGCCACTTCCCTGCCTCCACTGCTACACTTTCTGCCTCACTGCTACACTTTTTGTCTCCCTGGCTACACTACCTGCCTGCCTCTACACTCACTGCCTGCTTGCTTACACTCCCAGCTACACTCCCTGCCTTCCATGCCACACTCAACTGTTCCCTGCTATCACTCCCTGCCGGCCGCTACACTTCTGCAATCCCTTCCTCCCTTCTTACACTTCCTGGTACTTCCTGCCTCCCTGGCTACAATTTTCCTTCCCTCCCTGTACACTTTCTGCTCCCTGGGCTTAACCTTCCTGCCTGCCTGCTACACTTTCTGCCTCCCAGCTACACTTTATGCCTCCCTGGTACACTTTCTGCTCCCTTCTAACACGTTTCTGCCTCCCTGCTACACTCCTTGCTGCCGCTACACCTTGTTTGCCTGGGACTACACTCCCTGCCCCTCCATGCTCACTCCCTGCCCTGCCTGCTACAATTGCTGCCTGGACCTTACACTCCCTGCCTGCCTGCTACACTCCCTGTTTGCCTGCTACACTCCTTCCTGCCCTGCTACACTTGCTGCCTGGGACTTCACTCCCCTTCCCGCCTGCTACACTCCCTGCATCTGCCTGCTACACCGCTGCCTGCCTAAAACTACCTCCATGCCTGCTTACTACACTCACTGCCTCCCTGCTACATTCTTTGTATGCTGCTACACTTTTCTGCACATCCCTGCTACACTTCGTGGCTCCTCCTACAACTCCCTGCCTCTCTGCTACACTCACTGCCTGCTGCTCACTCCCTGCCTCCATGCCACACTCAGTGTCTTCCCTGCTGAGCTCTCTGCCTCCCTGCTACATTCCCTGCCTCACTGTTACAACTGCCTTCCTGCTTTCAGCTAGTCCTGCTACACTCTTTGCCTCCTTGCTACACTTTCCTGCCACTTCCTGCCCTCCTGCTACACTTTCTGCCTCAACTACTACACTTTATGCCTCCCTGCTTACACATCCTGCCCTGCCTTCTACACTCACTGCCTGATTGCTACACTCCCGTGCCTCCATGCCACACTCACTGTTTCCCTGCTACACTCCTGCCTGCCCGCTACAACTTTCTGCATCTCCTGCTACACTCCCTGCCTCTCCTGCTACACTTCCTGGTACTTCCCTGCCTCCCTGCTACAATTTCTCCTCCCTGCTACACTTTCTGCCCTCCCTGCTACACTTCCTGCCTGCCTCCTACACTCTCTGCCTGCCTGCTATGCTCACACCTGCTTGCTGACTACTGTTCCAACAAAAAGGTGCTGAACTATTGCATCACAGAGCATGCTGACCACTTACCACAGGTAGTGCTGATCAACTGCATCGCATAACAGTGCTGACCACTTCATCAGAGAGCAGTACTAGAATTGGTCTAAACAGCATTGCTGACCTCTGCACCACAGAGCAGTGCTGACCTGGAAATCACTAATATGCGGCAATTGCACAAAAAGCAGCTGAAAACTGCACCACATAGCAGGGCTGACAACTGTATCACAGAGTGCTTCTAACACTGCGTCACACAGCGGTGCTAGCCACTGCACCACACAGGAGTGCTGACCACTGTTTCAGTAAGCAGTGCTGACCATGTTCCACAGAGCAGTGCTGACACCGTGTCACGAGCAGATCTGGCCTCGCACCACATGGAACATGCGACATTGCACGAGGGGACATGCTTATCTGTGATACCGGCATAGCATGCTGGACCAGTGCTACCACAGAGCAGTGCTGTCACTGTTACAGAGAAATGATGACAACTGCACCGCTGTGATGTGGTAGAGCACTGCACCATATCATAACTGACTACTGTACCTTAGAGCAGTGCTGATCAACTGCAACCACAAAAGAATATTGACCACGGCAACAACTGAACAGTGCCTGTACACTTCACCCAAGAGGAATGTTCGACCATTGCGCCAGAGCAGTGCTGACGCACTGAGGGAGCAGAGCAATGTTCTCTCATTGCACCAAAGAGCTGTGAGCTCACCACCTGCAACACAGAGCAATGTAAACATGCAAAATTCGCCGCATGCTGTGGTGACCACTGCACCACACAGCAATTGCTGACCATGCACAACAGAGACAGTGTTTCACCACTGCACCAAAGAGCAGAGCTGTCAAATCACCACACAGCAACGCGATCACAATTGCTTCCTCAGAGCAATGTTTTTCCACTGCAACCACAGAGCAGTGCTAACCACTGCGCCACGCAGCATTTGTTGATCACTGCTCCCCAGAGCGGTTGTTGACAACTGCACTCCAAAAAGAGCAATGTTTGATCGCCACCCCACCACAGAGCAGTGGTGACCACTGTCCACAAGGCAAGTGCTTGACCACTACGCCACAGAGCAGTAATCACCGCTGCATCAAAGAGCAGCCCGCTGACCATTGGAAACAGAACAATGTTCACCATTGCAAACCACAAAAGTGTTGACCACTGCACCACAAAAGAGTGTGCCACTGAACCCCAGAGCAATGCTCACGCTTGCACATAGGGCAGTGCTCACCATTGCAACACACAGAGCAATGGTCACCATTGCACCAAAGAACGAGTGTTGAACACTGCATCGCAGAGCAGTGCTTGACCATTGCACCACAGAGCAGCTGCTGACCATTGGCAGGCTAGCAGTGGTTATCACAGCATCCTCTCTGAGCAATGGTACACTACTGCATCCCAAACAGTCCTTCTGTAACATCAAGCAGTGCCTGAACCAATACACCACAGAAGCATAAAGCTTTGACCCCTGCAAACCCAGACCAGTGTCTTGACCATGCACCACGGAGCAGTGCTTACACTGCTCTACAGAGCAAAGGTTGACCTCTGCAACCACAATGCAGTGCTGACTACTGCAACCACAAAGCAATAATGATCATTCCGGCCACAGATCAGTGCTAGGACGCATTGCAACACACTGAAAGTTGAACCACTGCACTATAATAATAATAATAATAATAGATAAATAATATATAATATCTTATTTACTTACAAGTACATATACATGTATACAGTCCTAGCTGACAAACAATGACATACTACTCATATAGAAAGTCCCTTGTTATGCTCCGCAATGTCGGCAAATAGGTCAGTGTCCCGGGATGCGAACCCACACCAGCCCGACTAACACCCAGGTAAACCATTTTACTGATGGGACATAGAACAACAGGTGGAAAGAAACACGTTCCATGTTTCTACTCTGGCTGGGAATCGACCCAGTATAGATGCATGTTGAACAAGTCCACCACAGAGTCAGTGCTTGATCGCTGCATCAAAGAACTGTGCAGATCCACGTGCACCTCTTATCAGTGCAACTACTGAACAAAGAGCATGCTACTTCTGTATCACAGGAGCGCTGTTGACCACTGTACCACAGAGCTAGTGGTGCCACTGCATCACAGCGAAGTGTTGACCACTTGTAACTCAGAGCGGTGCTGATCACTGCACCACAGAACAGTGATGACCACGGCACCATTGAGCTTTTCTGACTACTGCACCATAGAGCAGTGTTGACATTGCACCTACAGAGCAATGGCTGACCATGCAACCAGAGATCAATGATTACCTCGGAAACAACAGAGCTGTTCTGAACCACTGCAGGACCAGAGCAGTGGTGACTGACCACTGCACTTAAAGAGCAGTGGTGACCAGGCATTCGCAAAGCAGTGCTGACCACTGCACCACAAAGCAGTTTCTTTACCACTAACCGGAGATACCACTGCTAACCCTCTGCTCGACAGAGCAGTGGCTTAGCACAGCAACACAGAGAGCCGTAACTGAACAATGCACAGGTGAGCACCTTCTGACACTGCATTCTCAATAACAGTGCTGTCTACTGCAAGAGAGAAATGCTGACTATTGCACCACTGAATACTTATGAGCGACGTGCACCAGCGCAGTGCTGACTGCGTACCTCGAGCAGTGCTGCAAACTGTACCACTGAGCAGTGCCAACCACTGCATCGTAGAACAGTGGCTGACCACTGAATCACAAAGCAGTGCTGTCCCTTGTACCTTCACAGCAGTTCGGCCAGGGCTCCACAGAACAGTACTGATCACTGAAACGACAGAGCATGCTGACTAAATGCACCTCAGAGGTGCTGACAACTGTACCACGGGGCATTTGCTGACCACTGCATCGCAGAGCAGTGCTCACCTCTAGAAATCATGGCAACTGCACCACTGTGTAGTGCCGACCACTGCACGCAGGCAGTGCGTTCTCTGAATCACAAAGCAGTGCTACCAGTGCACCTCAAAGTAGTGGCTGAGTAATCGTATCCGCTAAGCAGAGCTGACCCAACTGCAGCTCATAGCAGTGCTGGACTATTGCAGCTCATAGCAGTGCGACTACTGCTTACAAAGCAAGCTGTCTACTGCAACATAGAAATAATGACAACTGCACCACTGTGTAGTGCTAGTCCTGCACCAGATCATAAATGGCTATGTAATTCAACATTTTCAAAGTTTATTCTCTATAAGGATTACAATGCTGAGTTTACAGAATTGGTTATTTGTTTTTGGTTTACATGTAGTAAAATTTGATTACATGAGTGTACCACTAGAAACGCTTAGCAAGGCTAAGCATATTTTCGGGCGGATACTTAAGTTTTATTCTTAATTGTAAAATATTAACAAATTATGAGGTAAGTTGGTATTAATGGCTAAGTAGACTAAATACTAGTTTGTGAGTTTTAGCAATGTGAATGCTTTTGTTTTGGGCACAGTACATATTTCAGTATTGGAGTATCACAGGAATCATTATTTTAAGACTGAGATTAATATTTCGTTTATGGTCAAATGATTGGGGCGAGTGTAAGTGTTGAACCACCAGGTGTATTCGTGTAGTTAGTTTACGGGTGTAACAGGAGAAAAGATTTTTCTAATGTAGTTTTGAAGGTGGATGAATGTGTCTGCAGTTCTAGAAGTTTCTCAGGTGTAGGGTATTCCAGATTTTAGGGGCCTTTGACATACATGAATTTTTGTAAAGGTTTAGTCGGACACGGGTAACTGTCGTAGAGATGTTTGTTTCTGGTGTTATGGCCTGTGGTTCTGTCACAACTATCAAGAAAGCGTTTTAGGTCAAGGTTTGATATTAGAGTTTAAGGCCCTGTAGATTTAGATTGCACAGTAGTAAGTGAGGATGTACTGAACTGGGAGTAGTTTAGATCTTTGAAGAGTGGGGGTGTGCTGCCAGGGATGGGAATTTAGTGATTATTCTTACTGCAGCTTTTTGCTGGTTATTTATTGGCTTTAGGTGTGTTGCTGCAGTTGATTCCCGCAAGCACAAATAGCCATAGGTGAGGTTATGGATAAATAAGTGAGTGGTATAGAGTAGAAGGGCATTTTTGCGGCACGAGTATCGTATCTTGGAGATTATCCCAACCGTTTGGGATACTTTTTTGGCTATATGCTGGGTATGGGTGCTGACATACAGGTTGTTGTCAAGGTATTAAGCCTAGGAATTTCCCCCATTATTTCTGGTAATTAGATTGTTGTCATCTTAAGTGTTAATTTGTGCATCTCCTGCTCTGCACCAAACATATTATAGTAAGTTTTGTTCAGGTTAAGCTTAAGTTTATTGCTGTCATCCATCGATATTTTAATCGGGCGGCTCCCATTCACAATGGTGTTGAGGTGGCAAGATTAGGGTGAGAGATGACATAAGTCGTGTCATCACAAAAGATGGGTTTCAGGTGTTGGGAAACGTTTGGAAGGTCATTGATGTATATGAGGAAGAGAAAGGGGACCAAGGACACTTCCCTGCGGAACTCCAGTATCAGTGCCGTGTTGCTGATGCTGTGTCTTTTAATGGTGACGTAAACTGATATCCTATTAGCAATGTAAGATTGAATTATGCAAGCGCATGGCCTCTTTATACGTAGTGGTCAAGTTGTGAGTAGGATTTCGTGGTTTAACTGTGTTCAAAAGCATTTCTTATGTCAAAAAAATTCCTATGGATATTTCCCATTATTTCCAATGCTGTGTAAAGCAGATCTAGCATTTTATGATTGCATCATTAGTGCTTTATTTTTCCTGAATCCAAACTGGCAGGGGTTGAGTATGTTTTGGTGAGCGTTAAAAATGAATACAGTCTCCTGTGGCACGAGTTGTCTCAAAGATTTTGGATAGCAATGGTAAGTTAGATATGGCCTATAGGTTGGTTTAAGTTCCGTAGGTCACCACGCTTTATGTATGGTGTAACCCTTGCCATCTGAGTAGTTTCGGGGAAGTGCTAGTCTCTATTGACTTTGTTAAAAAGTACGAAATAGCATGCGAAGGACATGGGCCGCTCGCATTGTACATGTAATGGAGGGACATGAGACAGATTCCCCCGAGTTTTCTTAAGTGACTTATGATTCTCATATAACTTCCGTGGGCTCAAGTTGTGCAAGATATAGGAATTAGGGGAAATTTCCATCTAGGTAGTCTCCTGGCCATGGGCATTGGTATGTGGAATTTTAACTGGCGAGATCAATCCTATGTTTGAGAAGAGTCGTTTATCTATGGTTAGCTGTGTCCAGTGGTAATTAGTGGGGTTTCAATTAGGTTTAGTTTAGGACAATATTCTTGTTTATCTCAGTTTGTGGGTCCTAGAAATCTGAGAGAGTGTTTTCCAGGTCTTTTTTTTTATATCCGCCTCTATGTTTATATGAAATCTACTTGAGTAGTATAGTTTATGCTTTTTTTATTACTTTGGGTGAGAGCTGGATGAATAGTGTTTAGGAGTATCTTTTGTGTATAAGCCCTGTCTAATTGCTTTTCATATATGGTGTTTTTCTTGTCAATGGATTTCAGAATGGTGCTGGTTAGCCCTGGGCACCAAGCCGTTTTTGTTGTGATCTGTTGTTTTTATAGGACAATGTTTGTTGTATAGTCTAAGTAATTTGTTAGAAAGATGTCTGTCCATCCATCAATACCAATTGGCCTTGGAGAATTCTGTAGCCAATCAACAGTCTCTAGGTCAGCTGTGAACTTCCTTTCTGAGGCCTCGTCATGGAGTCAAATGAGACCTTTGTTGTCACAATGGTGTTGTTACCTAATGTTTGTCAGGAGAAGGTAGGGTTGTGGTCGTAGTGCTATCTTAGCTATCTTAGAGCAGTGCTGACCACTGTACCACAGAGCAGTGCTGATTCACTGGGGGGGGGTCACTACAGAACAATGCTGAATATAGTATCACCTGCAGTGCTGACCGCTGTTCAACAGAGCAGTGCTGACTAATGCAACCAGAACAATGCTGACTAATGTACCAAGTACAGTGATGACAATATATCACAGAGCATGCTGACCACTGCATCAAGAGCAGTGTGTCCACTGCCCCACCTAGCATGCTGACCACTGCACCACAGACAATGTTGGGCCCGCCCCTCACACAGAGCAGTGGTCTGACCACTGCAACCTCATTGGCATGTTGACCCCTGCACCACAGAGCATTGCTGACACTGCAGCACAGCAGTGTTGTAAAATGTAAACACAAACAAGTGCTGACCACTGCCACCACAGAGCAATGGCTTGGCCACTGCACAATAGAGCAATGATGACCAATAACCCTAGAGCAGTTATAGAAAACTGCTCCACAGAGCAGTGTTGATTACTGCATCACAGAGCAGGGCTGATCACAGAATCACAAAGCAGTGCTAGACCATTGCACCACCGAGTATGCTAACACTGCACCACAGTGCTACATCAAGTACTGACTCACTGCACCAGCGAGCAGTGCTGACTAACTGGCCGTATCACAGCAGTATTTTGTCTACCGCAACATAAAAAGCAGATTATTGCATCACACTAAGTACTGCCTGAAGCACTGCACCAATGCAGTACTGACTTCTAACCTCAGATCAGTGCTGACAACTGTACCACTGACAATGCCGTTCACAGTATCGCAGAGCAGTGCTGACCACGGCACTTCAGAGCAGTGCTGACCATTGTATCGCAGAGCATTGCTGACCACCGCGGCACGGAGCAGTGCTGACCACTGCACCACAAGAGCAGTGCTGACCGCTGAAAATCAAAAGCAGTAGCGACCATTGTCCACAGAACACAGTGTTGACCACCGTGCCATGAGCAGTGGCTGACCAAGTCCAATCTACAGAGCAGTGCTGACTTCTGCTCCATTGAGCAGGCTGACAAACACAGCACCTCATAGCAGTGCTGACTACTGTATCACAGAGCAGTGCTTGTCTACAGCATACGGAGAGATGATGACACACCACCGTTTATGTAGACACTGACGAACCAACTGACTAACTGTACCTCAGAGGAATGTGACCCTGCATCACACACAATGTTGATCACTGCAACCAGAGAGCAGTGGCTGACCACTGTATCTCACGAACATTGTTGACCACTCCCATCGCAAAAAGCAGTGCTGACCACTGCACCACAGAGCAATGCTGACCATAGCACCACAGAGCCGTTCTGACCACTGCACCTCAGGCAGCGCTGACAATTGTATCTTCACAGATCGCTTCTGACCAGAGCATCGCAGAGAAGTCCTGACCACTGTACCCAAGAGTGCAGGTGACCACTCCTCACAGGCAATGCTCACCTCTGCTCCACAGAGCAATGCTAACCTATGCACTACAGATGAATGCTGAGACCTCGGCACCCACAAAACATTGGTGACCACTGACCTCAGCAGTGCTGATTCACTGTCCCACACAGAGCTGTACTGACCTCTGCACCAAGAGCAATGCTGACTGCTGCACCACAAAACAGTGCTGACCACTGTATCGCTGATCACTGCTGACCACTGCAACCACTGATCCCAATGCTTGACTACTGCACCACAGACCAATATTTCATATTGCAACCACTGAGCAGTACTGACCTCTGGCACCCCAGAGCAATGCTCCTCCATTGCACCACAGAAAAATCTGACAAGAGCACAACAGAGTAATGTTTCACCATTGCACCACAGAGGATGTTGACTCACTGCAACAAAGAGCGAATGTTGACACTGCATCACAAAGCAAACGTCTCCCATCGCAACACAGAGCAGTGCTGTCTCTCCTTCACTAAAGACCAATATTTTCACTGCAACCACAGAGCAATGTTTGGCCACTGCACCACAGAAGCAATTTGACCACTGCACTCACAGACAATGTTGACCCACTGCCCACAGAGCAATGTTTGGCCACTGCACCACAGAGCAATGTTGACCACTGCACACAGAGCAATGTTTGACACTGCACCACAGAGCAATGTTTGACCACTGTCACCACAGAGCAAGGTGACCACTGCACCCAAGAGCAAATGTTTGACCGACTGCACACCCAGAGCAATGTTGTCCACTGCAACCACAGAACAATGCAGACCACAGAATTACAGAAATATATTGACCACATGCACCACAAAGCAGTGCTAATCATGCAACAGCAGAACAATGCTGACCTCTGCACCAGCAGAGCATTTATTATTATTTTAATCAAGGGGGAAAGCGCTAAACCCGGAGGATTATACAGCGCCTGGGGGGGATATGTGGAAGGCATTCCAGGCTAATTCGGGGAATCTGGAGCACAGATCCAATTCCCTAAATCAAAGAGCCCGGGCTCACCGAACATCAAGGAACCATTCCTTGAGGGGCACGCACAGAGCAGTGTTGACTATGTTCCACAGACATGCTGACCACTGACCTGAATAGTTCTGTCTACTAAATACAATGGAGTGCTGACGCACTACACCGAGTAATGTGACCACTGCACCAGAAGCAATTGCTGACTAATGAACCAGAACGGTCTGACTAATGTACCACAGAACAATGCTGTCAAGTGTAACAAGAAGGAACGTCTGACTCCTGCATCACAGGCGTGCTCACCACTGTACCGCAAGCGTACAGACTTACTGCTTCACATAAAAGTGCTGACCACTGCACCTAGAGAAGTGCTGACTCTTCAGGACGATTTCCCTTTCACCTTTCCTTCGTAAGACAAACTCATGATCTCTGGAAACTTCCTTTGCAAACCTTTGCTCCTTTTTCTAATTTCTTCTTGATGTAATTGACCAGGTGTGCATTTCCAGACTGGAGCTGCATACCCAGTAATGGGCTGATGTAAACATTGTACACGGTGTATAGGTCCTTGAACGATTCCTTACTGAGGTACGGAATCCTTTTTCTAGGTTTTGCCAGGAGCCCATATTCTCAGCAGTTTTATCTGGTTTGTGTTGTGCTTCTGAAGACATGCTCGGTATTATACTCACGTCAAGATCTTTCTCCTTGAGTGGAGGTTTGCAGTCTTTGTGCCCGCCTACCTATACTCTGTCCTGCAGTCTTCTTTGCCCTTCCCCGATCATCGTGACTGCATTTGGTGGGGTTTAAATTTGAGGAGCCAGTTCCCGGACACGCGTCCAGCCTGTCTGGTCTCTTTGTAGTCCTTCCTGATTCTCATCTAATTTAATTCTTCCATTAGCTTTCACATCCATCTGCCTGTATACCCTTGTTGGTTTAAGCGCGTCTTTTTAATATATAAATAATTCACATCATCTGCGAACAGGCACACTTCCCTGAGCCTATCCTTTTCAATCATGTCATTCACGTATACCAATAATAGCACTGATCCTAGGACTGATCCCTGTGGGACCACCCCGCCATCAACAGGGGCCCATTGTGATACCTCATAATTTACCATACTCGTTGCCTCCATCCCTGTCAGTATTCTCTGATCCATTGTAGTGCACTTCTTGTTATTACGTGTCTGACTAGTTTTCTGCACTAATCTCTTTGAAGGAACTGTGTCGAAGGCCTTCTTGCAGTCCAAGAAAATGCAATCAACTCGACCCCTCTCTCTCAGTCTTCTGTTTGCCTTCCATGAATCCATGCTGGTTGTTGTTTATAATCTTCTGTTCCATGAACTTTGCATACTATATACACCATGACAACTGCCTGCCGGCTAAAATCCCTACTTTGCCTCCTACAATCCCTGCTACACGTTGCCGTCCATTCCTACACTCACTGCCTGCCTGCTACACGTTGCCTTCCATCCTACACTTATCTGACTACTGCCTGCCTGCTACACTCCCTTCCTGCCTTCTACACTCCCTTCCTGCCTTCCTACACTCTCTGTCAGCCTGCTCGCGCTCCCTGAGTTCCTCATGCACTTCCCTGCCAACCTGCAACACATCCCTGCCTCTCTACTACACCCCTGCCTCTCTGCCACACCCCTGCCTTCTTGCTAAACACTACCTGCCTGTCCTCTACACTCTCTGCAATGCCTGCTACACTCCCTGCCTCTTCCTACACTTCCCCTGCCTCCCTGCTTACACTTCCCTGACCCCTGCTTACACCTCCCTGTTTCCAGCTGCACTCCCCCCTGCTACACCTCCTTACCTGCCTGCTACACTCCCACCCCGCCTTCCTGCTACACTCCTTGCCTCTTGACTCCCTGCTACACTTTCCTGCTGGCTACTGCACTCCCTGCATCGCTACACACTCCCTACCTCCCTGGTACACTCTCTGTTTCAACGTCTGCACTCGCTGCTTCCCGCTACACTTCCTCTGCCTCCCTGCTACATTCTTTGCATTCATTCTGCTCTGTCTGTCTCCTTCCCTTCACACTCCCTGCCTCACTGCTGCACACACTACCACTTCCTGCCTCCCTGCTACACCTCTTTCCTCCTTGCTACACTCTCTTCCCTCCCTACTACACTTCCTGCCTGCCTCTACACTCTCTGACTGCCTGCTATACTCACTGCCTCCCTGCACACTCACCTGCTGCTTGCCTACACTCACTTTTTTTCCTCCCTGCTACAATTTTTTTGCATGCCTTCTGCTCTTTCTGCCTCCCTGCTACACTCCCTGCCCCTTGCCTTGCTTCCCTGCTACACTCTCTGCCTCCATGCTATACTTCCTGCCTGCCTTCTACACTCCCTGCCTCCCCTGCTATACTTCACTGCCTGCTTCATACCTTCCCTGCCTGCCTGCTTTACTCACTTCCTCCCCTGCTACACTTACTGCTGCGTGCTACAACTCCTTGCCCTCTCTTGGGCCCACACTCACTGTTACCGGGTTCTCTTCACTCCTGCCTCCTGCTTTCTCTGCTATGCTCCCTTCCTGCATCCTACACTCCCTGCTGCGTTTTCCTGCTAACACTCTCTGCCTACCAGCTACACTCCTCCAGCTTCCTGCTACACTCCTGCCTCAATGCTTCCACTCCCTGCTCACTCTCCCTGCCAGCCTTCAACAAATCTTTCTAGATAGGTGGGGCACTCCCTGGCTTCCCTGCTGCTCTTCCGTGCCACTTCCTGCCTCTCTGCACAGTCCCCTGCCTGCCTACAACACTCCCTGACTGCCTACTACGAACAGCCCCTGTCTCAATCTAACACCTCCTGCCTGCATGCTACACTCCCTGCCTCCCTGCTACGCTCCCTGTCTGTGCCTTCTACTATCACATTACTCCTGCCCTTCCTGCTTACACTCTCTGCCTACCTGATGCACTCCCACTTCCATGCTACACGTCTCTGGCATCCCTGCTACACTCCCTTCCGCCTTCAGCCAAGCCCTTCTGCCACTCCGTGCCCTTCCCTGTTGCGGCTCCTGCCTCCCATGCTACATTCACTGCCTACTTCCTACACCCCAGCTCCATTCCGTGCTAAACTCCCTCCTTTGTTTGCTACTATACCTCCTCTATACTCCCTGCCTCCCTCTACACTCCACTGCCCGCGTGCTACACACTCTGCCTCCATTGGGGCCCCAATTCCCAGCCTTCCGTGCTAAAGCTCCCTCCTTGTTTTGCTACTATACCTGCCTGCTATACTCCCTGCCTCCCTGTTCTACACTGCACTGCCTGCGTGCCTAACACTCTCTGCCTCCAAGCCACACTTCCCCAGCTTCCGTGCTAAACCCCTCCTTGTTTGCTACTATACCTGCCTGATATACTCCCTGCCTCCCTGCTACACTCATCTGCCTGCGTGCTACACTCGCCTCCATGCCACATCTCAGTGTTTCCCTGCGCACTCACTGCCTCCCTGCTACACTCCCAGCTCCGTGCTACACTCCCTCCTGCTACACTCCCTGCCTCTCTGCTACAGTACCTTCCTCCCTGCTACAAACGCCCTGCTTAGCCGCTACATACTTCTTGCCTGCCCTCCTACATTCCCTGCTGCACACCCTGCCTCCCTGCTACACTTCCTGTGTGCCTACTGCTTTTCTGCCTGCTTGCAGCACACTCTGCTGCTAACTACACTCGCAACCCTCCCTTGCAGTCCTCCTGCCTTCTTCCTTGCTAACACTCTCAGCCTTCCGCTACACACTCCCAACTTCCCTGCTACAAAACACCCCTGCCTCCCTTTACACTCCCTGCCCACTTCCTGCCTCCCTGCTACAACTCCTGCCTCCCTGACTACAGTTCCTGCCTCCCTGCTACACTCTCTGCCTCCCTGCTACAGTTTCCGCCTCCCTGCTACACCTCTGCCTCCCTGGCTACTTCCCTGCCTGCTTGCTACAGCACTATCTGCCTGTCCACTAACACTCCTTGCATCCCTGCTACATTCCCTGCCTATCTGCTGTAATATCTTCCTGCCCCTCAGTGCTAAACATGCTGCCTGGGAACCTCACTCCTTGCCTACCTACTGCAACTCCCTGTCTCCCTCCTTCACTCTCGGCTGGGCCCTCTTAACACTCCCTGCTTCCCTGCTATACTCCCTGCCCTCTCCGCAAACACTTCCTGTTTCCAGGTAGGCTCCTGCCTCTGTGCTACATCCTGCCTCCCTGGCTACCACTCCCTGCCTGACTGCTACCTCTGCACCCTGCACACTCCTTCTTTCCACTACACTCCCTGCTACACTCTTTGCATGCCCTTCTGCTCTGCCTGCTTCAATGCTACACCTCCTGCCCAGCCTTCAACAATCCTTCTACACTCCCTGCCTCCTCTGCACTCCCTGCAACTTCCTGCCTCCCTGCTACCCTCTCCTGCTGCCTGCTATACTACCTGCCTTCCTGCTAACCCTCACTGCCTACGTGCCTACACCCCCTGCCTCCATGCCACACTCCAGTGTTTTTCCCTGCTACACTCCCTGCCTGCCTGCTACAACTCCCTGCCTGCCCACTACCTCCCCTACCTCCCTGCCACATCTCCTGCGTCCCGCTACAACTCTCTGCCTAATGATACACTCCCAGCCTCCCTGCTACACTTCCTGCCTCCTGCTACACTCCCTTCCGCCTTCAGCAGTCCTTCTACACTCCTTGCCTCCTTGCTACACTCACTGCACTTCCTCCTTGCCGCACTGCTACACTTTCTGCCTCCCTGCTACACTCACTGCTGCCTGCTACACTCACTGCCTGCCGCCTGCTACACTCCCAGTGCCTGCCGCTACAACTCCTCTGCCTGCCCTGCTACACTCTCCCTGCCGCCTGCTACACTCCCTGCCCCCTGCTACACTTGCTGCCTGGGACCTACACTCCCTGCACTGCTACACCTCCTTGCCTGCCTGCTACACTTCGGGCCTGCCTTCCTACACGTATGCTGCCTAGAACCACCTACACTCCCTGCCTGCCTGCGACACTCTTGCCTGCAAGCTACACTTGCTGCCTGGGACCTACACTCCCTGCCTACCTGCTAACCTCCTTGCCTGCCTGCTACACTCCTTGCCTGGCTGCTGTCACATCTCCCTGCCTGCCCTGCTACACTCCTTGCCTGTTACATCCCTGCCTGCCTGCTACACTCCCTTGACTGCCCTGCTACATAGCACCTTTGCCTGCCTGCTACCTCCCTAGCCTGCCTCACCTGCTACACTCCTTTCCTGCAGCTACTCTCCCTGCCTGCCTGCTACACCCTGCCTGCCTGCTAAACACTCACCCGCCTGCCTACTACACTCCTTGCCTGCATGCTACACTCCCTGCCTGCCTGCTACACTCCCTGCCTTCCTGCCTGCTACACTCCTTTCCTGCATGCTACCACTCCCTGCCTGCCTGCTACATCCTGGCCTGCCGCTACACTCCTGCCCTGCCTCTACACTCCTTGCCTGCATGCTACATTTCCCTTGCCTCCTGCTACACTCCCCTCCCTGCCTGCTAAACAACTCCCTCCTGCCTGCTACATCCCTTGCCTGCATTGCTACACTCCATGCCTGCATGCTACACTCCCTGCCTGCATGCTACACTTCCTGCCTGCCTGCTACACTCCCATGCCTGCTTCTACACTCCTGCATGCCTCATACACTTCCCGCCGCATGCTACACTCCCTGCCTGCAATGCCTGCAAAACTCCCTCCTCATATACAGGCTCCCTGCCTGCCTGCTACACACCCTGCCTGGCCCTGAACCTACAACTCCGTGCCTCATGCTGCACTCTCCTGCCTGCCTCTACACACTTCCTGCATGCATGGCTCACTCCCTGCCTGCCTGCTTACACTTTTTGCTGCCTGCACACTTGCTGCCTGGGACTACACTCTCCTGCCTGTCTACTATACTCCCTGCCTACGTGTTACACTTTCCTGCCCCCCTGCTACACCTTTCTGCCCCCTGCCTACACTTTCTGCCTCCCTGCTTACACCTTTCTGTCTCCCTGCTACACTTTCTGCCTCCACTGCTACACTTTCTGCCTCCGCTACACTTTCCTGCTCCCTGCTACACTTTCTTTCTGCCTCCCTGCTACACTTTTTCTGCCCTCCCTGCGACACTCTCTGCCTCTCTGCTAACACTTCCTGCCTGCATCCTACAACTCTCTGCCCTGCCTGCTACATCCCTCCTGCAGTACACTCCCTGCCTCCTGATACACTCCTTGCCTGCCTGCTACACTCCCTGCCTGCCTGCTACACTCCCTGCCTGCTAGCTACACTCCTTGCCCTGCCTGCTACACTTGTTGCCTAGGACCTACATCCCTGCCTCCATGCTTCACTCCCGCCTGCCCTTGCTACGCTTGCTTGCCTGGACCTACAACTCCCTGCCTGCCTTGCTACACTCCCTGTTTGCCTGCTACACTCCTTGCCTGCCTGCTACACTTGCTGCCTGGGACTTACACACCCTGCCTGCCTGCTACAACGTCCCTGCCTGCCCTGTCTACACCCCTTTTTGTGCCTGCAAGCTACACTCCCTGCCTGCCTGCTACACTCACCTGCCTCCTGCTACACTCGCTGACCTCGCTGCCTGCCTACTACCCCTTTTTTCTTCCTCCATGCCTGCCTACTACACTCCCTGCCTCCCTGCTACAATTCTTTGTATCTGCTACACTTTCTGCCTCCCCTGCTACACTTCGTGGCTGGCCCTCCTACACTCCTGCCTCTCTGCTACACTCACTGCCTGCCTGCGTACACTCCCTGCCTCCATGCCACACTCAGTGTTTCCTCTGAGCTCTCTGCCTCCCTGCTACATCCTGCCTCACTTTACACGTCCTTCCTGCTTCAGCTAGTCCTGCTACACTCTTTGCCTCCTTGCTTACACTTCTTCCTCTGCCACTTCCCTGCCTCCACTGCTACACTTTCTGCCTCACTGCTACACTTTTTGTCTCCCTGGCTACACTACCTGCCTGCCTCTACACTCACTGCCTGCTTGCTTACACTCCCAGCTACACTCCCTGCCTTCCATGCCACACTCAACTGTTCCCTGCTATCACTCCCTGCCGGCCGCTACACTTCTGCAATCCCTTCCTCCCTTCTTACACTTCCTGGTACTTCCTGCCTCCCTGGCTACAATTTTCCTTCCCTCCCTGTACACTTTCTGCTCCCTGGGCTTAACCTTCCTGCCTGCCTGCTACACTTTCTGCCTCCCAGCTACACTTTATGCCTCCCTGGTACACTTTCTGCTCCCTTCTAACACGTTTCTGCCTCCCTGCTACACTCCTTGCTGCCGCTACACCTTGTTTGCCTGGGACTACACTCCCTGCCCCTCCATGCTCACTCCCTGCCCTGCCTGCTACAATTGCTGCCTGGACCTTACACTCCCTGCCTGCCTGCTACACTCCCTGTTTGCCTGCTACACTCCTTCCTGCCCTGCTACACTTGCTGCCTGGGACTTCACTCCCCTTCCCGCCTGCTACACTCCCTGCATCTGCCTGCTACACCGCTGCCTGCCTAAAACTACCTCCATGCCTGCTTACTACACTCACTGCCTCCCTGCTACATTCTTTGTATGCTGCTACACTTTTCTGCACATCCCTGCTACACTTCGTGGCTCCTCCTACAACTCCCTGCCTCTCTGCTACACTCACTGCCTGCTGCTCACTCCCTGCCTCCATGCCACACTCAGTGTCTTCCCTGCTGAGCTCTCTGCCTCCCTGCTACATTCCCTGCCTCACTGTTACAACTGCCTTCCTGCTTTCAGCTAGTCCTGCTACACTCTTTGCCTCCTTGCTACACTTTCCTGCCACTTCCTGCCCTCCTGCTACACTTTCTGCCTCAACTACTACACTTTATGCCTCCCTGCTTACACATCCTGCCCTGCCTTCTACACTCACTGCCTGATTGCTACACTCCCGTGCCTCCATGCCACACTCACTGTTTCCCTGCTACACTCCTGCCTGCCCGCTACAACTTTCTGCATCTCCTGCTACACTCCCTGCCTCTCCTGCTACACTTCCTGGTACTTCCCTGCCTCCCTGCTACAATTTCTCCTCCCTGCTACACTTTCTGCCCTCCCTGCTACACTTCCTGCCTGCCTCCTACACTCTCTGCCTGCCTGCTATGCTCACACCTGCTTGCTGACTACTGTTCCAACAAAAAGGTGCTGAACTATTGCATCACAGAGCATGCTGACCACTTACCACAGGTAGTGCTGATCAACTGCATCGCATAACAGTGCTGACCACTTCATCAGAGAGCAGTACTAGAATTGGTCTAAACAGCATTGCTGACCTCTGCACCACAGAGCAGTGCTGACCTGGAAATCACTAATATGCGGCAATTGCACAAAAAGCAGCTGAAAACTGCACCACATAGCAGGGCTGACAACTGTATCACAGAGTGCTTCTAACACTGCGTCACACAGCGGTGCTAGCCACTGCACCACAC
The DNA here is from genome assembly GCF_026875155.1 of Cherax quadricarinatus. Classification (NCBI taxonomy): domain Eukaryota; kingdom Metazoa; phylum Arthropoda; class Malacostraca; order Decapoda; family Parastacidae; genus Cherax; species Cherax quadricarinatus. Next base: position 29,440 of record NW_026464707.1, read on the forward strand.
AGGAGTGCTGACCACTGTTTCAGTAAGCAGTGCTGACCATGTTCCACAGAGCAGTGCTGACACCGTGTCACGAGCAGATCTGGCCTCGCACCACATGGAACATGCGACATTGCACGAGGGGACATGCTTATCTGTGATACCGGCATAGCATGCTGGACCAGTGCTACCACAGAGCAGTGCTGTCACTGTTACAGAGAAATGATGACAACTGCACCGCTGTGATGTGGTAGAGCACTGCACCATATCATAACTGACTACTGTACCTTAGAGCAGTGCTGATCAACTGCAACCACAAAAGAATATTGACCACGGCAACAACTGAACAGTGCCTGTACACTTCACCCAAGAGGAATGTTCGACCATTGCGCCAGAGCAGTGCTGACGCACTGAGGGAGCAGAGCAATGTTCTCTCATTGCACCAAAGAGCTGTGAGCTCACCACCTGCAACACAGAGCAATGTAAACATGCAAAATTCGCCGCATGCTGTGGTGACCACTGCACCACACAGCAATTGCTGACCATGCACAACAGAGACAGTGTTTCACCACTGCACCAAAGAGCAGAGCTGTCAAATCACCACACAGCAACGCGATCACAATTGCTTCCTCAGAGCAATGTTTTTCCACTGCAACCACAGAGCAGTGCTAACCACTGCGCCACGCAGCATTTGTTGATCACTGCTCCCCAGAGCGGTTGTTGACAACTGCACTCCAAAAAGAGCAATGTTTGATCGCCACCCCACCACAGAGCAGTGGTGACCACTGTCCACAAGGCAAGTGCTTGACCACTACGCCACAGAGCAGTAATCACCGCTGCATCAAAGAGCAGCCCGCTGACCATTGGAAACAGAACAATGTTCACCATTGCAAACCACAAAAGTGTTGACCACTGCACCACAAAAGAGTGTGCCACTGAACCCCAGAGCAATGCTCACGCTTGCACATAGGGCAGTGCTCACCATTGCAACACACAGAGCAATGGTCACCATTGCACCAAAGAACGAGTGTTGAACACTGCATCGCAGAGCAGTGCTTGACCATTGCACCACAGAGCAGCTGCTGACCATTGGCAGGCTAGCAGTGGTTATCACAGCATCCTCTCTGAGCAATGGTACACTACTGCATCCCAAACAGTCCTTCTGTAACATCAAGCAGTGCCTGAACCAATACACCACAGAAGCATAAAGCTTTGACCCCTGCAAACCCAGACCAGTGTCTTGACCATGCACCACGGAGCAGTGCTTACACTGCTCTACAGAGCAAAGGTTGACCTCTGCAACCACAATGCAGTGCTGACTACTGCAACCACAAAGCAATAATGATCATTCCGGCCACAGATCAGTGCTAGGACGCATTGCAACACACTGAAAGTTGAACCACTGCACTATAATAATAATAATAATAATAGATAAATAATATATAATATCTTATTTACTTACAAGTACATATACATGTATACAGTCCTAGCTGACAAACAATGACATACTACTCATATAGAAAGTCCCTTGTTATGCTCCGCAATGTCGGCAAATAGGTCAGTGTCCCGGGATGCGAACCCACACCAGCCCGACTAACACCCAGGTAAACCATTTTACTGATGGGACATAGAACAACAGGTGGAAAGAAACACGTTCCATGTTTCTACTCTGGCTGGGAATCGACCCAGTATAGATGCATGTTGAACAAGTCCACCACAGAGTCAGTGCTTGATCGCTGCATCAAAGAACTGTGCAGATCCACGTGCACCTCTTATCAGTGCAACTACTGAACAAAGAGCATGCTACTTCTGTATCACAGGAGCGCTGTTGACCACTGTACCACAGAGCTAGTGGTGCCACTGCATCACAGCGAAGTGTTGACCACTTGTAACTCAGAGCGGTGCTGATCACTGCACCACAGAACAGTGATGACCACGGCACCATTGAGCTTTTCTGACTACTGCACCATAGAGCAGTGTTGACATTGCACCTACAGAGCAATGGCTGACCATGCAACCAGAGATCAATGATTACCTCGGAAACAACAGAGCTGTTCTGAACCACTGCAGGACCAGAGCAGTGGTGACTGACCACTGCACTTAAAGAGCAGTGGTGACCAGGCATTCGCAAAGCAGTGCTGACCACTGCACCACAAAGCAGTTTCTTTACCACTAACCGGAGATACCACTGCTAACCCTCTGCTCGACAGAGCAGTGGCTTAGCACAGCAACACAGAGAGCCGTAACTGAACAATGCACAGGTGAGCACCTTCTGACACTGCATTCTCAATAACAGTGCTGTCTACTGCAAGAGAGAAATGCTGACTATTGCACCACTGAATACTTATGAGCGACGTGCACCAGCGCAGTGCTGACTGCGTACCTCGAGCAGTGCTGCAAACTGTACCACTGAGCAGTGCCAACCACTGCATCGTAGAACAGTGGCTGACCACTGAATCACAAAGCAGTGCTGTCCCTTGTACCTTCACAGCAGTTCGGCCAGGGCTCCACAGAACAGTACTGATCACTGAAACGACAGAGCATGCTGACTAAATGCACCTCAGAGGTGCTGACAACTGTACCACGGGGCATTTGCTGACCACTGCATCGCAGAGCAGTGCTCACCTCTAGAAATCATGGCAACTGCACCACTGTGTAGTGCCGACCACTGCACGCAGGCAGTGCGTTCTCTGAATCACAAAGCAGTGCTACCAGTGCACCTCAAAGTAGTGGCTGAGTAATCGTATCCGCTAAGCAGAGCTGACCCAACTGCAGCTCATAGCAGTGCTGGACTATTGCAGCTCATAGCAGTGCGACTACTGCTTACAAAGCAAGCTGTCTACTGCAACATAGAAATAATGACAACTGCACCACTGTGTAGTGCTAGTCCTGCACCAGATCATAAATGGCTATGTAATTCAACATTTTCAAAGTTTATTCTCTATAAGGATTACAATGCTGAGTTTACAGAATTGGTTATTTGTTTTTGGTTTACATGTAGTAAAATTTGATTACATGAGTGTACCACTAGAAACGCTTAGCAAGGCTAAGCATATTTTCGGGCGGATACTTAAGTTTTATTCTTAATTGTAAAATATTAACAAATTATGAGGTAAGTTGGTATTAATGGCTAAGTAGACTAAATACTAGTTTGTGAGTTTTAGCAATGTGAATGCTTTTGTTTTGGGCACAGTACATATTTCAGTATTGGAGTATCACAGGAATCATTATTTTAAGACTGAGATTAATATTTCGTTTATGGTCAAATGATTGGGGCGAGTGTAAGTGTTGAACCACCAGGTGTATTCGTGTAGTTAGTTTACGGGTGTAACAGGAGAAAAGATTTTTCTAATGTAGTTTTGAAGGTGGATGAATGTGTCTGCAGTTCTAGAAGTTTCTCAGGTGTAGGGTATTCCAGATTTTAGGGGCCTTTGACATACATGAATTTTTGTAAAGGTTTAGTCGGACACGGGTAACTGTCGTAGAGATGTTTGTTTCTGGTGTTATGGCCTGTGGTTCTGTCACAACTATCAAGAAAGCGTTTTAGGTCAAGGTTTGATATTAGAGTTTAAGGCCCTGTAGATTTAGATTGCACAGTAGTAAGTGAGGATGTACTGAACTGGGAGTAGTTTAGATCTTTGAAGAGTGGGGGTGTGCTGCCAGGGATGGGAATTTAGTGATTATTCTTACTGCAGCTTTTTGCTGGTTATTTATTGGCTTTAGGTGTGTTGCTGCAGTTGATTCCCGCAAGCACAAATAGCCATAGGTGAGGTTATGGATAAATAAGTGAGTGGTATAGAGTAGAAGGGCATTTTTGCGGCACGAGTATCGTATCTTGGAGATTATCCCAACCGTTTGGGATACTTTTTTGGCTATATGCTGGGTATGGGTGCTGACATACAGGTTGTTGTCAAGGTATTAAGCCTAGGAATTTCCCCCATTATTTCTGGTAATTAGATTGTTGTCATCTTAAGTGTTAATTTGTGCATCTCCTGCTCTGCACCAAACATATTATAGTAAGTTTTGTTCAGGTTAAGCTTAAGTTTATTGCTGTCATCCATCGATATTTTAATCGGGCGGCTCCCATTCACAATGGTGTTGAGGTGGCAAGATTAGGGTGAGAGATGACATAAGTCGTGTCATCACAAAAGATGGGTTTCAGGTGTTGGGAAACGTTTGGAAGGTCATTGATGTATATGAGGAAGAGAAAGGGGACCAAGGACACTTCCCTGCGGAACTCCAGTATCAGTGCCGTGTTGCTGATGCTGTGTCTTTTAATGGTGACGTAAACTGATATCCTATTAGCAATGTAAGATTGAATTATGCAAGCGCATGGCCTCTTTATACGTAGTGGTCAAGTTGTGAGTAGGATTTCGTGGTTTAACTGTGTTCAAAAGCATTTCTTATGTCAAAAAAATTCCTATGGATATTTCCCATTATTTCCAATGCTGTGTAAAGCAGATCTAGCATTTTATGATTGCATCATTAGTGCTTTATTTTTCCTGAATCCAAACTGGCAGGGGTTGAGTATGTTTTGGTGAGCGTTAAAAATGAATACAGTCTCCTGTGGCACGAGTTGTCTCAAAGATTTTGGATAGCAATGGTAAGTTAGATATGGCCTATAGGTTGGTTTAAGTTCCGTAGGTCACCACGCTTTATGTATGGTGTAACCCTTGCCATCTGAGTAGTTTCGGGGAAGTGCTAGTCTCTATTGACTTTGTTAAAAAGTACGAAATAGCATGCGAAGGACATGGGCCGCTCGCATTGTACATGTAATGGAGGGACATGAGACAGATTCCCCCGAGTTTTCTTAAGTGACTTATGATTCTCATATAACTTCCGTGGGCTCAAGTTGTGCAAGATATAGGAATTAGGGGAAATTTCCATCTAGGTAGTCTCCTGGCCATGGGCATTGGTATGTGGAATTTTAACTGGCGAGATCAATCCTATGTTTGAGAAGAGTCGTTTATCTATGGTTAGCTGTGTCCAGTGGTAATTAGTGGGGTTTCAATTAGGTTTAGTTTAGGACAATATTCTTGTTTATCTCAGTTTGTGGGTCCTAGAAATCTGAGAGAGTGTTTTCCAGGTCTTTTTTTTTATATCCGCCTCTATGTTTATATGAAATCTACTTGAGTAGTATAGTTTATGCTTTTTTTATTACTTTGGGTGAGAGCTGGATGAATAGTGTTTAGGAGTATCTTTTGTGTATAAGCCCTGTCTAATTGCTTTTCATATATGGTGTTTTTCTTGTCAATGGATTTCAGAATGGTGCTGGTTAGCCCTGGGCACCAAGCCGTTTTTGTTGTGATCTGTTGTTTTTATAGGACAATGTTTGTTGTATAGTCTAAGTAATTTGTTAGAAAGATGTCTGTCCATCCATCAATACCAATTGGCCTTGGAGAATTCTGTAGCCAATCAACAGTCTCTAGGTCAGCTGTGAACTTCCTTTCTGAGGCCTCGTCATGGAGTCAAATGAGACCTTTGTTGTCACAATGGTGTTGTTACCTAATGTTTGTCAGGAGAAGGTAGGGTTGTGGTCGTAGTGCTATCTTAGCTATCTTAGAGCAGTGCTGACCACTGTACCACAGAGCAGTGCTGATTCACTGGGGGGGGGTCACTACAGAACAATGCTGAATATAGTATCACCTGCAGTGCTGACCGCTGTTCAACAGAGCAGTGCTGACTAATGCAACCAGAACAATGCTGACTAATGTACCAAGTACAGTGATGACAATATATCACAGAGCATGCTGACCACTGCATCAAGAGCAGTGTGTCCACTGCCCCACCTAGCATGCTGACCACTGCACCACAGACAATGTTGGGCCCGCCCCTCACACAGAGCAGTGGTCTGACCACTGCAACCTCATTGGCATGTTGACCCCTGCACCACAGAGCATTGCTGACACTGCAGCACAGCAGTGTTGTAAAATGTAAACACAAACAAGTGCTGACCACTGCCACCACAGAGCAATGGCTTGGCCACTGCACAATAGAGCAATGATGACCAATAACCCTAGAGCAGTTATAGAAAACTGCTCCACAGAGCAGTGTTGATTACTGCATCACAGAGCAGGGCTGATCACAGAATCACAAAGCAGTGCTAGACCATTGCACCACCGAGTATGCTAACACTGCACCACAGTGCTACATCAAGTACTGACTCACTGCACCAGCGAGCAGTGCTGACTAACTGGCCGTATCACAGCAGTATTTTGTCTACCGCAACATAAAAAGCAGATTATTGCATCACACTAAGTACTGCCTGAAGCACTGCACCAATGCAGTACTGACTTCTAACCTCAGATCAGTGCTGACAACTGTACCACTGACAATGCCGTTCACAGTATCGCAGAGCAGTGCTGACCACGGCACTTCAGAGCAGTGCTGACCATTGTATCGCAGAGCATTGCTGACCACCGCGGCACGGAGCAGTGCTGACCACTGCACCACAAGAGCAGTGCTGACCGCTGAAAATCAAAAGCAGTAGCGACCATTGTCCACAGAACACAGTGTTGACCACCGTGCCATGAGCAGTGGCTGACCAAGTCCAATCTACAGAGCAGTGCTGACTTCTGCTCCATTGAGCAGGCTGACAAACACAGCACCTCATAGCAGTGCTGACTACTGTATCACAGAGCAGTGCTTGTCTACAGCATACGGAGAGATGATGACACACCACCGTTTATGTAGACACTGACGAACCAACTGACTAACTGTACCTCAGAGGAATGTGACCCTGCATCACACACAATGTTGATCACTGCAACCAGAGAGCAGTGGCTGACCACTGTATCTCACGAACATTGTTGACCACTCCCATCGCAAAAAGCAGTGCTGACCACTGCACCACAGAGCAATGCTGACCATAGCACCACAGAGCCGTTCTGACCACTGCACCTCAGGCAGCGCTGACAATTGTATCTTCACAGATCGCTTCTGACCAGAGCATCGCAGAGAAGTCCTGACCACTGTACCCAAGAGTGCAGGTGACCACTCCTCACAGGCAATGCTCACCTCTGCTCCACAGAGCAATGCTAACCTATGCACTACAGATGAATGCTGAGACCTCGGCACCCACAAAACATTGGTGACCACTGACCTCAGCAGTGCTGATTCACTGTCCCACACAGAGCTGTACTGACCTCTGCACCAAGAGCAATGCTGACTGCTGCACCACAAAACAGTGCTGACCACTGTATCGCTGATCACTGCTGACCACTGCAACCACTGATCCCAATGCTTGACTACTGCACCACAGACCAATATTTCATATTGCAACCACTGAGCAGTACTGACCTCTGGCACCCCAGAGCAATGCTCCTCCATTGCACCTTTTGGTAAAATGCTTTTTTTTTGGCACAGTACATATTTTCAGTATGGTGTATCATATTTAAGATTGAGATTAATATTTCTGTTTATGGTCAAATGGGTGAGTGAGTGTAAGTGTGAACCACCAGGTGTATTCGTGTAGTTAGTTGAGGGGGTGTATCAGGGAGATAAGGTGTTTTCTAATGGTAGTTTTGAAGGTGATGAATGTTCTTTACCTGGAGTTTACCTGGAGAGAGTTCCGGGGTCAAAACCCCCGCGGCCCGGCCCTGTGACCAGGCCTCCTGGTGAATCAGAGCCTGATCAACCAGGCTGTTGCTGCTGGCTGCACGCAAACTAACGTACGAGCCACAGCCCGGCTGATCAGGAACTGACTTTAGGTGCTTGTCCAGTGCCAGCTTGAAGACTGCCAGGGGTCTGTTGGTAATCCCCCTTATGTGTGCTGGGGGGCAGTTGAACAGTCTCGGGCCCCTGACACTTATTGTATGGTCTCTTAACGTGCTAGTGACACCCCTGCTTTTCATTGGGGGGATGGTGCATCGTCTGCCAAGTCTTTTGCTTTCGTAGTGAGTGATTTTCGTGTGCAAGTTCGGTACTAGTCCCTCTAGGATTTTCCAGGTGTATATAATCATGTATCTCTCCCTCCTGTGTTCCAGGGAATAGGTTTAGGAACCTCAAGCGCTCCCAGTAATTGAGGTGTTTTATCTCCGTTATGCGCGCCGTGAAAGTTCTCTGTACATTTTCTAGGTCGGGCAATTTCACCTGCCTTGAAAGGTGCTGTTAGTGTGCAGCAATATTCCAGCCTAGATAGAACAAGTGACCTGAAGAGTGTCATCATGGGCTTGGCCTCCCTAGTTTTGAAGGTTCTCATTATCCATCCTGTCATTTTTCTAGCAGATGCGATTGATACAATGTTATGGTCCTTGAAGGTGAGATCCTCCGACATGATCACTCCCAGGTCTTTGACGTTGGTGTTTCGCTCTATTTTGTGGTCAGAATTTGTTTTGTACTCTGATGAAGGTTTTAATTTCCTCATGTTTACCATATCTGAGTAATTGAAATTTCTCATCGTTGAACTTCATATTGTTTTCTGCAGCCCACTGAAAGATTTGGTTGATGTCTGCCTGGAGCCTTGCAGTGTCTGCATGGAAGACACTGTCATGCAGATTCGGGTGTCATCTGCAAAGGAAGACACGGTGCTGTGGCTGACATCCTTGTCTATGTCGGATATTGAGGATGAGGAACAAGATGGGAGCGAGTACTGTGCCTTGTGGAACAGAGCTTTTCACCGTAGCTGCCTCGGACTTTACTCTGTTGACGACTACTCTCTGTGTTCTGTTAGTGAGGAAATTATAGATCCATCGGCCGACTTTTCCTGTTATTCCTTTAGCACCCATTTTGTGCGCTATTACGCCATGGTCACACTTGTCGAAGGCTTTTGCAAAGTCTGTATATATTACATCTGCATTCTTTTTGTCTTCTAGTGATCCAATAGTTGAGACAGACAGGAGCGACCTGTTCTAAACCCATGTTGCCCTGGGTTGTGTAACTGATGGGTTTCTAGATGGGTGGTGATCTTGCTTCTTAGGACCCTTTCAAAGATTTTTATGATATGGGATGTTAGTGCATTCGTCTGTAGTTCTTTGCTGTTGCTTACTGCCCCCTTTGTGGAGTGGGGCTATGTCTGTTGTTTTTAGTAACTGTGGGACGACCACCGTGTCCATGCTCCCTCTCCATAGGATGGAAAAGGCTCGTGATAGGGGCTTCTTGCAGTTCTTGATGAACACAGAGTTCCATGAGTCTGGCCCTGGGGCAGAGTGCATGGCCTGTCATTTATCGCCTGTTCGAAGTCATTTGGCGTCAGGATAACATCGATAGGCTTGTGTTAATCAAATTTTGTGGCTCTCTCATAAAAAATTCATTTTGATCTTCGACTCTCAGTCTGGGTAGCGGCTTGCTAAAAACTGAGTCATATTGGGACTTGAGTAGCTCACTCATTTCCTTGCTGTCATCTGTGTAGGACCCATCTTGTTTAAGTAGGGCCCAATACTGGACGTTGTTCTCGATTTTGATTTGGCATAGGAGAAGAAATACTTTGGGTTTCTTTCGATTTCATTTATGGCTTTTAGTTCTTCCCGCGATTCCTGACTCCTAAAGGATTCTTTTAGCTTAAGTTCGATGCTTGCTATTTCTCTGACCAGTGTCTCCCTACGCATTCAGATATATTGACCTCTTTAGCCGCTCTGTTATTCTTTTCCGTCGCCTGTAAAGGGAGCGCCTGTCTCTTTCTATTTTACATCTACTCTCCTTTTTCTTAGAGGAATAAGCCTTGTGCATACATCGAGTGCCACCGAGTTAATCTGTTCTAGGCATAAGTTGGGGTCTGTGTTGCTAGTATATCTTCCCAGCTTATATCGGTTAGGACTTGGTTTACTTGGTCCCATTTTATGTTTTTGTTATTGAAGTTGAATTTGGTGAATGCTCCCTCGTGACTGCAGTTCTAGAGTTCTCAGGTAGGGTGTTCCAGATTTTAGGCCTTGACATACATTGAATTTTTGTAAAGGTTTAGTCGGACACGGGGAATGTCGTAGAGATGTTTGTGTCTGGTGTTATGCCTGTGGGTTCTGTCACAACTATCAAGAAAGCGATTTAGGTCAAGGTTGATATTGGAGTTTAAGGTCCTGTAGATGTAGATTGCACAGTAGTAAGTGTGGATGTACTGAACAGGGAGTAAGTTTAGATCTATGAAGAGTGGGGGGTGGTTGCCAGGGATGGGATTTAGTGATTATTCCTACTGCAGCTTTTTGTTGGGTTATTATTGGCTTTAGGTGTGTTGCTGCAGTTGATCCCCAAGCACAAATAGCATAGGTGAGGTATGGATAAATAAGTGAGTGGTATAGTGTGAGAAGGGCAATTTTGCGGCACGTAGTATCGTAACTTGAGAGGATCCCAAACCCTTTTGGATACATTTTTGGTTTTGTGTTTGGATATGGGGGCTGAAAATTTTTTTTCAGGGT
>NW_026464708.1:0-11573 GCF_026875155.1 Cherax quadricarinatus
TCCCCAATGTCCCTCTTGAGATTCCTTGATTTCCTTAGAGAAAAAGGCCGGGAAAGGGGGCCTATTGAAGTCTTTCTTGATCTTATACGCCGTTGGACCTAATTCCTTTTCCTTTCCCAAAGGGGAAAAATATTATTCCAAACCTGGGTGTGGCTGGGGCTCTCCTCCTCTCCTGTCCTTGCTAATCTTTACTGGAATATTTCGAGACTCCCCCTCTTCCTTCCTCCCCCTCGATGTGCAACCTTCCACCTGGCCCGCTATGTGGATGACACTTTGCTCTGGGGGCCTCATGACTCCATCTCTTCAACCTTTTCTTGAAGCTCTTAATAATCTTGCCCCTTTCCCCTTTAAGTTTAAAAAAAGCGAATGGGAACAAATTTCCTTACCCCTTCCTTATGTCCATGTCCCCCGCTCTAACGGTTTTTCCTTTTCTTTTTTCCCGAAAACCTATGCACATGGCAGGGTACATCACTCTTTTCCTATCATGTTTCCCCCTTTCAAGAAAATTTTTCTTATCTCCCTCTTTCTCCGTGCCTCCCATCTGTGATCCTCATTTCCTTCCGCAGAAATTTCCACTTTCATAATTCTTTTCCCTTTTGGGCTACCCTTCCCTTTCAAAAAACTCTGCCTTCCACGGCTAAACGTAATTTCTTCTCCCCCAAACTCTTACTCCTGGGAACTCTCCTGTCCTCTTCTTCCCCTATTTTCCCCGGTCTTTCTAATACAACAATTCTCTCCGCCCCTTTAACTAACTTTCTTTCCGCCAACTAACACCTTCGCACTAATCTCGTTCATACCTTTTCCCCCCTTACAGTTGTCCTGGGGGGCTACTCTATTTCTTGCTCCTCCTGCCCTTTTTCAAACTTTGGAAAAAACGGGCCGTCTCTTTTCTGACAGATTGGGGAGCACAAAAAAGTGTTAGGCTTGCCGACCACAACAAAGCTCTGTTCTGTCACGTCAAAGATCACGCCATCCGTAATGGTCTTCTGCTAAAACGCCCTTCCCTATTTCCCCAACTTTAACACCCGCCGTCTTTTGAATCCTCTCAATACACAACTTCCCTTTTTAAGAATCTTAGTCGGGGCTTCGTCCTGTAGTCCCTTTCCTCTCCACTACATGTAAAATGTTCCAAACTTCAGAAACCCTTTACTTGCCCTGTTTCCAAAATTTTTCTTCTTCTCCCCTTCCCCTTTCCTTTTTCCCTTTTTTTGTCTTTCCCCTGTCGCGTTTTCGTCCTTCTTTTATTTTTTCATCCTTCCCCTTCCCCCCCTCGGGCCTTGCTCTCCTCTGGGGGTACCTACTCCCTTGTGGGCACCTAGCTCTCTTGTGGACCTAGTCCCTTGTGGGTATCTAGCTCCCTTGGGGGCCCCTAGCTCCCTTGGGGGGCACCTAGCTCCCTTGGGGGCACCTACTCCCTTGTGGGCACCACCCCTTGTGGGCCCAGCTCCCTTGGGGTCACCTAGTCCCTTGTGGACCTAGCCCCCTTGTGGGCACCTAGCCCCCTTGGGGCCCCCACCCTGGCGTGCTCCCCTTTTTCTTTATATTTGAGGCCTCCTCTCCTTTATTCCCCCTCCACCCCCCCCCCCATACACAAACTAAAAAACTACTACTACCACTACTACCACTACAATACCTACTACTACTACTACTACTCACTCCCCACTACTACCATACTACCATTACTATACTCTTACTATACTATAAAACCCACCTACCTCTTTCAGCCTAAAACCGCCTGCTCCACTTCTGGTTAGTGTGACTATAAAAGGCCCAATGGACCGAAAACGTCGTCGTAAGCTCCTCCTTCATGTGCGCGTTATTTTTTGTACATATAGCCCATATTGGTTGCTTGCCCTCCCGCAAATACACGTATATTCCATGTGAATTGAGGCAGAAGGGGGAGAGCCACTGAATTCGGAGGGGGTTAGGGCGAGGGTGTTCCCATTTCTGAAGGGAAATTTTTTGGGGGAAGTTCCCCGGGGGAGGCCCAAAACCAAGGAGACGGCAGTCGCCAAGCTGTTGTAAAAAAATGGGTTTTAAAAACGACAAGTTTTAAATTAAGATATTTATGCACAATGGGGAATCTTTACTGAGGGGAAAAATTTCGCCACACGTTCTTCATCAGTCCATCGCGGAAGGTGTAAGGGAGGAGGGGGAAAATTTTAGGTTAAAACGTCCCCACCTGGAGTCTGGCCCCCAAAAAATTCCCCCCTTGAGGGGAATACGCGAAATGTAAAACCCAAAAAAACACAATGGAAATATAAAATAGAGTATAATGGGGACCTTTTTTATAGGCCCAAGGGGCGAAATTGAAAAAGCCCACTTGGGGCGAAAGTTAAAAAGGCCCTTTCGACTAGTTTAAAAAACCCCTAGAGCAATAGAAATTGGCATATCTTTTAGACAGGGAGGGTTGGGGTACCCGTGAAGAATCGTTTGGCCCACCGGAAACGTCGTAGTCCCCCTCTTCTCCCCCCCATGTAGGGTTTTTTTTGTTATTTTCCAAAACTGTATTGTACCTTTTTTTGTTTCCCCATATCCCTTACTAGTAAGTTATTTAGGTTCAGGTACACTCAAATATTCAAATATCAGTGTAAACACACAGGGTGCATATTTTCTGCCATCAACATTCATAAAAGGACGTAGTCCGTTTCTGTATTTTTTTTCAAATATGTTTTGACTTTCCAATGGGGGTTTGACTTTAAAACCCCTCACACATGCAATTCTTATCACGGGGTGTCCACAGAGGGTCCTTGGAGGTGTCTTCTAGATGAGGCCAAATGGACGGACCCCCCTTGTGTTGTTTGACTCAGAGACTACGAACGCCGCATCTTCCCCCCAAAAATGCTCATCAAACACTCCCGTCTTTGTTTCATGTTCCTCTTCCCCCTCGCCCTCAACCTATCTTCCACCCTTTCCCCTTCAGTTTTCTCTCCTCACTCCCCTCTACATCGCTTCATCTCAACCTCACGTCTCATCCCGCGCTGACCCACGGCTGACTTTCAAAAAACAGCGCTGAGCCCCTCAAAAGGGGCAAGGATAGATCAGAAAAAAAGCTTAGGCATTAGCTATCAACCTGCATTCCTCTTTTAAAAAAATTTGTGAGGAAATAATTTCACATTATTTTTAAATATTATAACAAGAAATACAAATCTCATTTTATTATTTTTTTAAAAATATCACAGTGAAATTTAAAATTTTCATTTTTATTTTTTTAAAATATCTGCAGTGAAATATATTTCTCATTTTGTTTTTTAAGAATACCAGTGAAATATATTTTTCATTTTTTATTTTTTTTAAGAAAAACTGCAGTGAAATATATTTCTCATTTTGATTATTTTAAAATATTACAATATTTTCTCACAAGAATACTGCAATTAAATTATTCCCCATTATTTTAAGAATACAATGAAATAAAATTTTTCATAATTTAAGAATATTTACAATAAATATTTTTTTAACAAGTCGGGGGCCCCGTCCCACAAGGTGTCCCATCACCTTTCACCATCTTATCACTTTCACCAAAATTCACACTTTCACCATCATTCTCACTTTTCACCAACCACCACCCAAACCCACACTCACCCATAACCCCCACCCACATCACAATCACCAACACTCCACATTCCCCACCCTCCACCCAAAACATCCATACAATACATCACTAAATCCTCAACACACATTCACAATCACCAACAACACATCACTTACAACACATTCATCACTTTCACCATACTCAACACTTACACCATCCACACATCACATTCCCCATCACTATCACTAACCACAACCACACCAAACCCCCACCACCACCCAAAACCTCCAACCACCCCAAACCACATCTAACCCACATACCCACTCAATCACTAACACAACACTCAACAACAACCACCCTCAACCCAAACACCAACACACCACCCAAACCACAAATACATCCACATTCACCATCAACAACACAAACACCAACACACAACATAACTCATCCCTCATCACTATACACAACCCACAACCCATACCCAACCACACTCCAAACAACCACAAACCACCAAACCCCACCACCACCCTAACCCCACCAACCACCCAAAACCACCACAACACCCCAATCACCATCACTCATCACTTTCACCAGCACTCAACCCTTTTCATCATCATCATCACAAACAACAACACACATCCCATAACACCCACAAACATCCATTACCTCAAACCTTCAACACTATCACCATCAATTCATAACTTTCACCATCACTCATCACTTTCACCATCACTCATCACTTTCACCATCATTCACTTTCACCATCACTCATCACTTTCACCATCATTCACTTTCACCATCACTCATCACTTTCACCATCACTCATCACTTTCACCATCACTCATCTCTTTCACCATCCTCATCACTATTCCCATCACTCATCAACTTTCACCATCATCCTTTCACCATCACTCATCACTTCACCATCATCAACTTTCACCATCATCACTTTCACCTCATCACTTTCACAACACTCCTCACTTTCACCATCATCACTTTCACATCACTTCATCACTTTCACCATCACTCATCGCTTACCCACATCACTATCCCCCTCCCACAACACCATCACCATCATCATCGCTTTCCCCATCTCACTTTCACCATCCCACAACACAGTCACCATCACTCCTTCACTAACCCCCACCCACCACTCAAACCCCAACCACCCAAACCCCCACCAACCACCAAACTCCACACCACAACCCAAATACCCCACCCACAACCCAAACACCACCAACCACCCAAACCCCCAACCAACCAACCCAACCCAACCAACCACCCAACCCACACCAAACCACCAAACCCCACCACCACCCAAACCCACAACCACCAAACCACCACACCCAAACCCCCACCAACCACAAACCCCACCAACCACCAAACCCCTACCAACAAAAACCCCAACCTAAACCAAACCCCACCAACCCACCAAACCCCAACAAACCACCCAAAACCCCCACACACACACATACCCAACAACCACCCAAACCCCCACCCACATCACAAACCCCCACCCACCCCCAAACCCCCAACCCACCACCCAACACCCTCAAAATCCCAAACCCAACAAACCACCCAAACCCTACCAACCAACACAAACACCACCAAACCACACAAACCCAACATAACCACACAAACCCCATCCAACCTCCAAACACCATCAAACCTTACTAACCCCCAAACAACACCAACCTCACCTTATCACCATCATAATCACTTACAACCAACAATCAACCTATCACCCACCCAACACCCAAACCCCACTACAACCCAAACACCCACAAACCTACTTTCTCCATCATTCAATACTTTCACACTTTCACCCATCTTCATCCTTTCACCATCATTCAACACTTTATCACCAACCTTCCTCACATTCCCCAATCAATCATCACTTTCACCATCATTCATCACTTTTACCATCATTCATCACTTCACATCATTCTCACTTTCACATCCTTTCATCACATTCACCTCATTCATCACTTTTACCATCATTCATCACCTTCACCATCATTCATCACTTTCACCATCATTCATCACTTTCACCATCATTCATCACTTTTACCATCATTCATCACTTTCACCATCCATTCATCCACCTTCACATCTTCATCACTTTCACCATCATTCATCACTTTCACCATCATTCATCCACTTTCATTACCTTTCATCACTTTCACCAATCATTCATCACTTTCACCATATTCATCACTTTTACCATCATTCATCACTTTTTACCATAATCATCACTTTCACATCCATTCTCCCTTTCACCATCATTCATCACTTTTACCATCATTCATCACCTAAAACCATCATTCATCACTTTCACCATCATTCATCACTTTCATTACCATTCATCACTTTCATCATCATTCATCACTTTCACCATCATTCATCACTTTCATTACCATTCATCACTTTCACCATCATCATCAACTTTCACATCCATTCATCACTTTATTACCATTCATCACTTTCACCCATCATTCATCATTCACCATCATTCATCACTTTCATTACCTTCATCTCTTTCACCATCATTCATCACTTTCACCATTCCTTCATCACTTTCACATCATTCTCACTTTCACCATCATTCATCACTTTCACCATCATTCATCACTTTTACCATCATTCATCACTTTCACCATCATTCATCACCTTCACCATCATTCATCACTTTCACCATCATTCATCACTTTCACCATCATTCATCACTTTCATTACCATTCATCACTTTCACCATCATTCATCACTTTTACCATCATTCATCCACCTTCACATCATTCATCACTTTCACCATCCATTATCGCTTTCACCATCATTCATTCCACTTTCACCATCATCACTTTCACCATCAATCATCACTTTCACCATCATTCATCACTTTCACCATCATTCATCACTTTCACCATCATTCATCACTTTTACCATCATTCATCACTTTCACCATCATTCATCACTTTCACCATCATTCATCACTTTCACCATCATTCATCACTTTTACCATCATTCATCACTTTCACCATCATTATTCACTTTCACCATCACTTCATCACTTTTACCATCATTCATCACTTTTACATCATTCATCACTTTCACATCATCAGCACTTTCACACCATCATTCATCACTTTCACCATCATTTCATACTTTCACCATCATTCAAACACTTTCACCATCATTCAGCACTTTCCACCATCATTCATTCACTTTCACCATCATTCAATCACTTTTTACAAATTCATCACTTTCACCATCATTCATCACTTTCACCATCATTCATCACTTTCACCATCGTTCATCACTTTCACCATCATTCATCACTTTCACCATCGTTCATCACTTTCACCATCATTCATCACTTTCACCATCATTCATCACTTTCACCATCATTCAACACTTTCACCATCATGTCAACTCTGTCAACCATCATTCAACACTTTCACCATCATTCAGCACCTTTCACATCATTCATCACTTTCACCATCATAAACAAAGTCATCACTTTCACCATCATCATCACTTTCACAATCATTCATCAACTTTCACACCCCTACCCCAACCTTTTTCCGAGGACGTCTCCAATACACAGATAACCGCACAATAAAGAGAGATGATTGAGGACACTTATGCAGCATTGGGAACTCTTTATTCAGGAGAGTTCGCCACCACAGTTGGCTCATCAGTCAATACAAGAGAAGGTGTATGGAGAGGAGGAGTATGAGGTAATTCGTCCTCGCCTGGAGTCGATGTGTTCAGTCCATCAATCTTGCAGAATGTACAGCATTGGGCCGTAGACGTGGCTTATATACTGTAGTTGTCTCAATCTTGTCAACTGTCGGTTTTTCAAACCATTCATCACAACTGTCAGACACTGCAGCATCATGGGATCTTGTTACAAAGAATTCCTTCAACACTTGTTCAACTTTGGACGAAGACCTACTTCGAATAGTGGGGGGGGTATGGTTACCACTATGGACCCCGCCTCACTCTTCACCTCACCTCACTACAGTATATAAAGACACCGTCTACGGCCGCCTTTGTCTGTACATTTACAAGATTGATGGATGAACACATCGACTCCAGGTTGAGGGACTGATTACCTCATACTCCTCTCTCCTTACGCCTTCCTCTTTGTATTGACTGGATGAAGCCACGTGTGGCGAAACGTTTCCTGATTTTAAAGATTCCCATTGCTGTCATAATTGTCTCATCTTCAACTTGTCGGTTTTTCAAACCATTCATACAAAAGAGAGAGCTTACGACGAGTTTCATGGGTCGACTTGGACCATTTACAAAGTCACACTAACAGAAGTGAAGAGGACGGCTATATATAAGGCAGGAAGAGGTGGTGGTCTCCATGTCATTCTACTTTGATCCATTCTCTCTAAATGCCAAACCGCCTCAACAACCCTCTTCAGCCTCTGACTAATGCTTTTATAACTCCACACCTTCTCATTATTTCCACACTCGAATTTTCTGCATAATATATACACCACACATTGCCCTTGACAGGACTCTTCCTGCCTCCACCCGTTCCTCGCTGCTGCATTTACACCCAAGCTTCACGTCCATATAAGAGTGTTGGTACTTACTATACTTTCATACATTCCCTTATTTGCTCCATCAGATAATGTTTTTTGGATACTCCAACAAATACCTCAATTGCACCACTTCACCTTTTTTCTTCCAATTCTATGATTATTCTCATCCTTCATAAACCCATCCGCCAACACGTCAACTCCCAAGTATCTGAAACATTCACTTCTTCCATACTCTTCTCCCCAATTTGATAATCCAATTTTTCTTTATCTCTAAATCATTGCACTTCATCACCTTACTCTTTTCTATGTTCACTTTCAACTTTCTACCTTTACACCACATTCTCAAACTCATCACTAACCTTCGCAATTTTTCTTAGAATTTCCATAAAGCACAGTATCATCAGCAAAAAAGTAACTGTGTTCAACTCCCATTTTATATTGATTCCCATAATTTTAATCACCCCTCTCCGAACACCCTTTATAAATATATTAAACAACCTTAGTGGACATCACATAACAACACACACACACACACACACACACACACACACACACACACACACACACACACACATATATTTGTTTTATTTTATTATCACAATGGGCCGTTTCCCACCAAGGCAGGGTTGCCCGAAAAAGAAATTTCACCATCATTCACTCCATCACTGTCTTGCAGAAAAGGTGTGCTTTACATTACAGTTTTTAAACTGCAACATTAACACCCGTCCTTCAGATTGCAGGCACTGTATTCCCATCTTCAGGACTCAGTCGGCCTGCGTTTCCCTGAACCCTTCATAAATGTTACTTTGCTCACACTTCCAACAGCACGTCAAGTATTAAGAAACCAAATTTGTCGCCATTCACTCCTATCAAACATGCTCACGCATGCCTAGCTGGAAGTCCAAGCCCCTCGCACACAAAAACCTCCTTACCCCTCCTCCAACCTTTCCTAGGCGACCCCTAGCCGCCTTCTTCCACTACGACTGTACACTCTTGAAGTTATTCTGTTTCGCTCCATTCTCTCTACATGTCCGAACCACCTCCACAACCCTTCCTCAGCCTTGGGGACAACAGTTTTGGTAATCCCGCACCTCCTCCTAAACTTCAAATACGAATTCTCTGCATATATTCACCACCACACATTGCCCTCAGACATTGCACATCTCCACTGCCTCCAGTTCTCCTCGCTGGCAACATTCATCACCATGCTTCACACCATATAAAAGCGTTGGTAAAACATACTCTCTTACATTCCCTCTTTGCCTCCAGACAAAGTTCTTTGTCTCCACAGACTCCTAATTGACCACTCACCCTTTTCCCCTCATCAATTCTATGATTCACCTCATCTTCATAGACCCACGCTGACGTCCACTCCAAATATCTGATTACATTCACCTCCTCCATACTCCTCCTCCAATCAGAATCCAATCTTTCATCACCTAATCTTTTTGTTATCCGCATACTTACTCTTTCCTGTATTCACTTTAATTTTTCTTTTGCACACCCTACCAAATTCATCACAATCTCTGCAACTTCTCTTCAGAATTCTCCAAGAGCACAGTGTCATCAGCAAAGAGCAACTGTGACAACTCCACTTTATGTGTGATTCTTTATCTTTACTCCGCCTCTTGCAATGCCCTCGCATTTACTTCTTATTACAACCCCATCTTTAATTTATATTAAACACCACGGTGGACATCACACATCCTTGTCTAAGGCCTACTTTTACTGGGAAATAATTTCCCTCTTTCCTACATACTCTAACTTGAGCCTCACTTTTCGTAAAAACCTTCAATGCTTTCAGTAACCTACCCTACAACATACACCTGCAACTCTGCCACATTGCCCCCCTATCCACCTGTCATACGCCTTTTCCAAAATCCATAATGCCACAAGAACTCTTTAGCCTTCTAAATACTGTTCACTTTATGTGTCACTGTAAACACCTGGTCCCACACACCCCTACCTTTCCTAAAAGCCTCCTTGTTCATCTGCTATCCTTTTTCTCCGTCTTACTCTTAATTCTTTCAATAAAAACTCTACATACACTTTACAGGTATACTCAGCAGACTTATCCCCCTATAATTTAGCACTCTCCATTGTCCCCTTTGCCTTTATAAAAGGAACTAGCATGCTCTCTGCCAATCCCTAGGTACCTTACCCTCTTCCTACATTTATTAAATAAATTGCCCCAACCACTCCAAAAACATATCCCCACCTGCTTTTAACATTTCTATCTTTATCCCATCAATCCCGGCTGCCTTACCCTTTCATTTTACCTACTGCCTCACGAACTTTCCCCCACACTCACACTGCTCTTCCTCACTCCTACAATGATGTTAATTCCTTCTTGCCTATACACAAAATCACAGCTTCCCTATTTCATCAACCATTTACAATCCTCAAAAATATTCCCTCCATCTTCCCAATACCTCTAACTCTCCATTTAATAAACTCTCCCTCTACTATTTTTACTGACAATCATTTGTTCTCTAGGCTCCTTAACTTGATAATTCCACTCCAACACTTTTTCTTATCTTGACAAAAATTTGTTGATAACATCTCACCCCTCTCTCATTTGCTCTTTTTTACACACACACCACCACACCCCACACAACACACAAAACACCACACAAACATATATAAATATATATATATATAATTTTATTATATTTATATTTATTTATATATATGTCGTGCCGAAAATGTAAAAAAGGCAATTTGCAAGAACTATTTTAAAAATTAAATCCTTTCTGGGAAATTTTTCTCTTAAACGTTAAAGATATTTATTTTTCATTAATTTTTTAAAGTATAAAAATTTGAAATTTTTCACCAAAAAAATCTTAGAAAAAATTTCCTAAAACCTTTTTTATAACAAGAAAAAATTTATTTTAGCCTAACCCAAAATAAATTTTTTTTTTGATTTGTTTACAATAATTTTTTAAAACCTAAAACAAACAAAGTGAAAAATAAATTTTTTCGTTACGTTTAGAATGGTTTTTTTGGCGAAAATTTTTGCATACCCAATTTTTTACGTGTCCTATATGGCAAGTTTAAAGTTGTATTTTAAACCCCAAGATCGGGAAGTTCGCCTATTCGGCCCCACACATTTTTAGTTAATTTCCCAGGTATAAAATTGATTTAATTTATCAGAGATTATTTAATATGAATTATTTCTGGTTATCAAGGAATTATTTAGTAGTGAAAACAACTTGATTGAATTCCTTTGTGTCTTAGTTTAAGTGATAAGTTACATCCCTTTATTTTTTTCTAGAAAAATTTTAAAAATTAATTTTGGGAGATGTTATTGTTTTTAAATGGTGGATGTTTTGTTTTAAGTGGTGGATTTGTTTTAAGTGGTGGATGTTATTGTTTTAGTGGGGGATGTTTTTGTTTTAAGGGTGGATATTTTGTTTTAAAGGGTGGTGTTTTTTGTTTTAAGTGGGGGATGTTTTTGTTTTAAGTGGGGGATTTTTTTAATTGGT
>NW_026464709.1:0-14482 GCF_026875155.1 Cherax quadricarinatus
CGAAAACTCGCAGGCACTTGCTATGAGTAACATCAGTTTCCACCATAAACACATCATCTATCAAAGACCTCACTACGAAACGCAGCCCCACACCTCTAACTTCTACAGCAGGCGTCTACACTATCCCTTGTGGGTTCTGTCCCAAGAAATATGTAGGCGAGACAGGCAGAGATCTTGCAGTCCGCCTAAACGAGCATCGAAATGCCTCTAACAAGACGATGAAAGGGTTTACGCCTGTGTCCTACACAGAGACTCCACGGGGCATTTGATGAACTGGAATGAGGCACAACTCGTTCTCACAGAACCAGACCTCAGACGCCGACAGTGCCTAGAAGCCTCACTAATCGCAGTCACCGACACTATAGAACGCAACACTGGAAACTACAAAATTTCAAAACTTTGGGCATAATGATACTTAAGCAGCACCAACCCAACAACACAGGAGTCACATGATTTCATCGTCTACCCGTCCTCATCATAGGTAGAGGTTGTTTTGATGAGGACCTGCCTCGCATGGGCCAGTAGGCCTTCTTCAGTGTTCCTCTATTCTTATGTTCTTATGACATTCCTCAGGTCACGTGCGTCACACCTCACTCTCCGCCTATATATATAATGTCTTTCTACCTCTGTGTTAGAAGTGATCAAGGTCCCAGGACCGAAACGTTTTCTAATAAATATGCCATAGTGTTTGCTTACGTGTCTTTCTAAACCAACTTGTCGGTATTTATTACCAAGGTTTATACCAAGGCTTAAGTCTATCTTCATATGGGAGATTCCTTACCCAGTAAATAATTTTTTGTGATTCTTCTCTGTATGTTCTCCAATGAGTCTCTATCCATCTTGTAGTAAGGAGACCAAAACTGAGCGGCATAATCTAAATGAGGCCTCACTAGTGATGTATAGAGCTGTAAAATAACTTTTGGACTTCAGTTACTTATACTTCTGGAGATGAATCCAAGTAATCTGTTAGCCTTGTTACGCACACTAAGGCACTGCTGTCTTGGCTTTAGATTTCTGCTTACCACGATTCCCAATTTTTTTTCACATTCTGTATGATCAAGCTCTACTTCACTTAGATTATAGCTTCGAGGGTTATTTTCATTACTACGGACTAGTACCTTACACTCATCGACATTGAACCTCATCTGCCATTTTTTAGACCAAGACATTAATTTGTCGAAATCCTCCTGGAGTTCACTGCTATCCTCCTCAGAATGTATTATACGGCCTATCTTTATATCATCAGCAAATTTACTCATGTCACTCGTAATCCCTTCATCAAGATCATTAATGTCATTAATGGGTAGCTTTAGGTAGAGGTCGTTTTGATAAGGACCTGCCTCGTATGGCCAGTAGGCCTTCTGCAGTGTTCCTACATTCTTATGTTCTTATGTTCTTATGAACAAGAGAGGGCCTAAAACTGATCCTTGTGGAACACCACTAGTGACTAATCCCCATTCAGATTTGACCGCATTAATGGTTACTCTCTGCTTTCTATTGGTAAGCCATGCCTCTATCCATGCTAGAACTTTACTTCCTATACCATGAGCTGCCACTTTCTTAAGAGTCTCTTGTGAGGTACTCTATCGAAAGCTTTACTAAAATCTAAATAAACAATATCATATTTTTTATCGCTGTCTACTGCCTCAAATGTTCTATTGAAGAACGTCAGTAAATTTGTCAGGCAGGAACGACCTCTCGTGAACCCATGCTGAGATTCATTAATTAAATTGTGTTCTTCAAGGTAACTTCTAATAATATCAGCTATAATTGATTCTAATAACTTGCCCACTATAGACTAATAACTTGCCCACTATTAACTAAATACACAGAAACGCAAAGGGAAGGGAGCCAGTATATATACGAGAGGAGGGAGCGGTTGTGTGAACGAGAGAAAGAGGTATGACGGTAGTGGTGGAAGAGGTATTGGTGGTAGCAGTAGTAGTCGTCACAGACCAGGCCGCGGGGGCGTTGACCCCAGGAACTCTTTCCAGGTAAACTCTCTCTCCAGGTATTAAGAAGTATAATAGTGGAAAAGGTAGTGGTGGTAGCAGTGGCAATAAGAAGGGAGCAGTAGTCGTAGTAGTAGTGACACAAGAGTCAGTGAGAGAAGTGTAATAGTAGCGGAAGTAGTATTAGCAGTACTAGTGGAGGTAATCTAATGAGAGGAGAAAAAAAGAAGAAAAAGTAGCACTGCAGAAGAGCTAATGCTCCACAAGGGTGGAACCAACAACACGGAAAAATTCATACGACAGATCTTACCTAGGCAGAAGAAAGAAAAGGCAAAGAAAATATAGGAAAAGAGAAGAGGTAAGGTGAGGGGGAGGTAAACATTAAGTCAAGTCATGAATGTTCTGAAGATTGGGATATCTGGCTATGTAATAAGAAAGAGCATCTATAGAGACAGAGCCAGGACTAAAATTCATATTAGGAATTTTAGAAATACAATTACTTTGCTCTCTTTTTGCTCGTTCCTAAGCGGTTATGGTTCTGCAGCCAGGCGTGCAAGCTTAGACCAATCGCCTACCCAGTCAGGTCACCTCCACTTAAGGAAGGAGCACGGCATCTGGCCCAGTAGCACGAGCTAGTCAGGTCCAACTCACACCCACCCACACCCACTCACGTATTTATCTAACCTATTTTTAAAACTATACAACGTCTTAGCTTCTATGACAGTACTCGGAAGTTTGTTCCACTTATCCATAACTCTATTACCAAACCAGTGCTTTCCTATATCCTTCTTAAATATGAATTTTTGTAGCTTAAAACCAATGCTGCAAGTCTTGTAAAGGCTAGATATTTTTAGCACTATTTACATCCACTTTATTCATTCCTGTTTTCCATTTATACACCTCAACCATATCCCTCCTAATTCTACGCCTGTCTAGAGAGTGCAGATTCAGGGCTCTCAGTCTATCCTCATAGGGAAGATTTCTGATACATGGGATCAACTTTGTTATCCTCCTATGTACGTTTCCCAGTGCATTTACATAGATTCTGTAATACGGTGACCAGAACTGTGCAGCATAATCTAAATGAGGCCTAACCAAGGATATATAGAGTAGAAGAACAATCTGAGGATTTCTATTATTTATGCTTCTTCATATGAAGCCACGAATTCTGTTAGCTTTATTGCGAACGCTTATGCACTGTTGTCTTGGTTTCAGATTACTGCTAACCAGAACTCCTAAATCCTTTTCGCAAGCAGTAATATTAAGATCTACATTATTTAGTTTATATGTGGCATGGTTATTTTACATTTAGAACTTTGCAATTGTCTATATTAAACTGCATCTGCTACTTCTCCGACCATTGCGTCAAATCATCCTTGAGTGCTCTGTCCTCATTAGAATGAATTGGAAGGCCTATTTTGGGGTCATCAGCAAATTTCCTTATGTCGCTATTTATTCTCATATCTATGTAGCTTATGTAAATTGTGAACAACAAGGGGCCGAACACTGACCCCTGTGGAACACCACTTGTGACGAGCCCCCATTCTGATTTCTCCCCATTTATGTAAACTTTCTGCTGCCTATTTGCCAACCATTCCTCTACCTAGGAAAATATTTCTCCTATTCTGTGTGCCTTAAGTTTCCTCAGTAGCCTCTGATGTGGAACTCAATCAAAAGCCTTACTGAAGTCCATATACACAATATCATATTCCATACAATGATCTACCTCCTCATATACTTAGTGAAAAAAGTTAGTAAATTCGCAAGACAGGAACGCCCCTTTGTAAAGCCGTGTTGAGATTCATTAATTAATTTATGCCTTTCAAGATGGCTACGAATTGTTTCGGCAATTGATTCCATAAATTTTCCCACTTTGGAGGTAAGGCTTATTGGTCTATAGTTCGAAGCTAAGTATCTGTCACCTACCTTGTAAATAGGTATTACATTTGTCATTTTCCACTTATCTGGCACTATGCCAGTTTGTAGTGATATGTTAAAAAGATTAGCCAATGGTTTGCAAAGTTCCTCTTTACATTCCTTTAACACCCTTGCAAACAGTTCATTAGGGCCTGGGGATTGTTAGGTTTTAATTTCTCTATTTGTCTCAGGACCATGTCACAATTTACTGCAATCGCGCATAGTTTATTATCGTCCTGTTCTACATAATTTATTATTTCAGGAATTTTAGTAGTATTTTCTTAAGTAAAAACTGAGAGGAAGTAAGTATTGAATATTTCACACATATCCTTATCCCTGTCCCAGTGATCTGAACATGAGTTTTACCTTTAAGTAGGCATATCATGTCCTAATCTTACTTCTTGTATACCTGAAAAACCCTTTGGTGTTAGTCTTTTGAATCCCTTGCGACCATACCGCATATTCCCTTTTTGCTTTTCTTATTTCTTTTTTTTTATTTCTCTCTTTTTATTAAATATATTTTTTTTATTAAATGCCCTTCCCCGTTGGATACGCCTTATATCTGCTCTTTTGACCAATGAGAATGTTTTAATCTATTGTTCAGTCAGTTCGATCAATTTTTGTTAGATCCTAATTTTCCTTACTAGGAACAAAAAGTTGTCTGGGAGCTCGAACTATGCTCTGAAAAAACAAACATATTGCAACGAACACCACCTACCGACCCATAGTCAGATCATCCCATTTAGCCCAAACAGGTAATTTTTTCAGTCCTAGTAAATCGGCCAAGGAAAGTCAGGGACAGAGATTTTGATGCAGGCAGTCATCTGGGTAATTCCATGATATATCGAAACTAAGTGATTTGTGTTCACAGTTCCCAATTCATCATTAACCATAAGATTATTATGATTCTGTGTTGGCAAGGAGAGGAACGTCAGTCAAGCAATTTGTTTTTCCCTCTAGTTTGTTCTGTTCATAATCTGTTCTAAAAAGGCAATCCTGCACTGTATCAAGAAAGCACTAGACTCCAGATTTCCGGTCACATTGGGGTCAATCAATTTGTCTAAAGTAAAAATCTCCCATTAACACAACATTTTCTGTCTAGATGCCTTTATGAATTCGTCCCAAAACAGCTACTGGCACTCCTGTGAAGGTTTGGGGGCCATTAAATCACACCCAAATTAACTTTTAACGACCCTCGTAAAACTGTAGCCAAACAGATTCTGTTGTCCCCGTGTTTCTAATCTTATATCTTGCTAACACAGCAATTTAAATTATCTCTGAACATACATCACCACTCAACCACCTTCCTAGTGACCTATCATGTGGAATAGTTTATAATCCTTATGTTTCCTTCAGAAGTATTTCTCTTTTCTGGTTGAACCAGGTCTCTGTTAATCCAATCATTCATATTACCTCACTTGCAAGTAATCTTACTTCATCTATCTAATTTCTTAGACTCCTACATGTGTTAGTAAACGTAAGGGAGCTCGTCACTCGTTGCCCTCTACTGTTTGGTCTTTTGTTTGTTGTTCATTACTATACTTTACTACAACTTTTATTTGAATAATGTCATTTAAACATGTCCCTGAGGTATCCTGGTTATATATGCTGTTTTCAACCCTAATGCTGCAGCCTGATTGTTTCCCACAAACACCTATACCTCTATAATCGATCAGTTTAAAGTCCTAGACAAGTCATCAATTACCCCCTCATTCGAATTGGCTAATGCAACCACTCCAACCCCAGAGAGATGAACCCCATCCTTTGCATACTATCATGTTGCATAAAAATATGTCCCCAGTTATCAATGAAGGGGATTGGCAAGTTCCTTGCAGTACCTGTCTAGCCACAGTTTATACCATTACATTCATTGCCCACGCCCCTTTCTAGGCCAAGATGCTACACATGATTGGTATCCCTCCCTTAGAACCTGACGACGAACAATGGCTGACCCTGTACTATCCAGCTGCTTCTGTCTCCTGTCTCCACAAGCACTAGACAGATTATGGGCTTGTGTCATTCCCTGACATAATGTTTCCTAACCTGCTGACTATGCCGGCACATATGTCCTGTCGTGGGCATTTTCCTGAGTACATAGATTCTGCCTGCCCGAATGTGCCTTCAAACACTTTAAATATAACTCTCAGATTCTGATTCCTATATCACCTACCGTTCGTGCCTCGCTATTTTCGACACAAACTTCTTTAACCGGAGCACTGGCCGTATCAGCAAGGTATCACTCCTGAGTGTTTGTCACTTGCCGATCAAGTTTTCCAGTTGTGTGTTTCCTTATAACTTGGTCAACATGAAGGACAGTGCGAGTAAATTTTGTAACAGGCTTCCTAGTACCCAAGAAAAGGTTTTAGGTAAGACGGATATCCATTCCTATTATTTAAGCGGAGGATCCCTTTCATTGCAAACATTTTTTTTGGCTTGCATTATGCTGAGTGAACATCAGGTTAAAGTTCTTTTTAAAGTGAATTAAAAAAATATACGAGATTCCAAAACATTAATTCAGGGGCAGAGCTTCTTATTGGAGTTTTGTTGTTGTTGTTGTTGTTGTTGTTGTTGTTGCCCAGTGTTGAGTTGCCCGTCAGATTAAAGTTAATTTTTTACTGATTTTAAAAACATGTACGATATCTCAAGACTCTTATTTAGAAGGCTGATGTCTTTCGGTACATAATCTACTCCCATCTCCTGACAAGGAGGGTGCTGGGGAGTGAGTTTTCCACACCTAATTACGTAATGACAAGGTGAGTGTATGGTCCCACACTTGCCTCATCATAAGTCGGGTGTGGGTTGTGGGTCTGCTCCCTGCAGGTGCTTCAAGTCAAATGTTAGTGGAAAGTCGACTAAGATACAGAATTTTCCTCGTCGCTTTTTACAAATAAGAGGATCGACCCAACACAAATCGCGGTGTTGAATATTAGAATGTTCGAAGAAGATTAATGTTGAAATTAAAATTATAATAATAATAATAATAAGAAATAAAATAAGAAAAATATAATAATTGAACTCCAGAGAATGTTCTCTGCGCATTCTCACTAAGAACCTTCAATTTAGGACAAAAGGTGTTACCCCTCGTGGATGCACTAGCTGCTTCTTCCTCCAATCTCTCGGGGATGCCCCGGCTGCTTCTACTCCTCCAACCCTTCAAGTAGGAAAGGGAAAATCTATGATCCTGTGAAGCTCTGTATCCTCCTCCCGCGAATCAAAGCCGATTTTCTCTTATTTCCCAAATGCGGAAATGACCACCTATGGGCGAACACTTTCCGAGATAATGTGAAAGCCTCTCTTGCACAATGTTTTCCCTTCGCCCCGCAGAGTTTCTTCTCTTCGCTCAGCTCAAGAAAAGAAATTGGAAGTTTGTTTTTTTACCCCTCTCTTTGAGCTGCAATATTTTTGTTAATTTATTTTATTTTTTATTTATTAATCTGCAGCATTATTTAATCCTTCTATTTTAGATCAGTGGTGGATTCTAGTGTTGGTATGTGCTGCAGTACTGCAGTCAGTGCTGACCACCAAAGTGCTCTTCCTGGCCTTTCTCTTCAAAAAGTCCCAAGAACTTTATATGGGCATTTTAATGCCTTGGCGACGATAAACATCCAGTTAGTCATACTGACTGTTTTTACAGAGAGAGAGAGGCGAGAGAGTGTTACATCCAGCGCTGCCACGTATACTACTTGTCCCCTCGAGAGCTAGCTCCATTACATACCCATCATCTCAGGCTGAACACAATCCATCAGGACCTGTTCGGCCTAATCATACTTAAAGGCTTCATGATCATGTTGGAGAGCCACACACAGTTTCGTCACACTCATCGGCCCGAAAGATCACTGTCGTTTTAATATTTTTGACGCGGACTCAGGAAATTTTTTGCTGGAAATTGCTGGCTACATCATGGAGAAAACAAGGACGTGAAGGACGTGGAGGCGGTGTTGCTGTGTGCTTATCTAAAATGGTACATATCCAGCCAATGATGTTGTCATCCCTACTTACCTAAAATGATGTCTTTAAGCTTTGCATAAACACTATAAACCTTTGTACGAGCATTGGTAATGTATGACCTCGTTGGCAACATGCAGACCCCGTTAACTTCCTGATGGAAAATGTGGACTCCTGTCTCCACATTGAATACAGCATATAATTGTTGCCTGACTCATCCAACATCTTATATAAACACGAACTTTGATGAGCTTCTTTACAGTGTTTGACATGAGAATTTTGTTGATATCCTACGCACATCTCGGGATCCTATCCTCCCTTACCCAGTAGTGTGATCCATCTACATGAAGGCATCGTCAATTACACCACTATGGGTACGTTGATCGTCTGACCGCAAGGCTGTCTTACGACATAGAAATTCCAAACAGAACGAATAAGAGTCTACACCATACCTGCTGTGGAAAGAGGGAAAGTGGCTAGCCCGTTGCTGTGAGGTCACCACCTCCGATTGGAATACTCTTTTTCAAGGTGATGTTAACAACAAAGTGAATGCCTTCACTTAACATACATGTAATCTCCAACAAGAACACATCCTTCACGGGCAGTATGTGACGAAGCCTACAGATCAGCCTTCGTTCGGCTTTCGTTGTGAAGCTGTTACTGCTAAATACAAGGCTTGGAGAAGGTGTAAGAGCCATCCCAATATCTATAACAGGAACCTGCAAGCCAGTGAGCAAGTAGGATAAGTCCAAAAGTGGGCCATCTCTATATGGGAAGTTGACACACACACACACACACACACACACACACACACACACACACACACACACACACACACAACCCACACCCCAACTACACACACACACTAGTGTAGTGGTCACAAGCGCGAGGCTCCGAGAATTTTAGTGTTTTTAGGGCGTGTTTAGCAGCTAGAAGCAACCAGTGTTAGTGACAACGTCAGTGAACAACCCTACAAGTGATAACCAAAGTATTAGCAAAAAAAAAATAAAGTAAAGGCGAGAGAAAGCCTGAAAATATACAACAAAATTTCAAGGCCAGTTCGTTGAGGCCTAGTTGGCACTTTTACCAACAACTGTTCCAAATATATACAGTACAAAGCGAGTACTAAAGACAAAAGATCAATAGAATAAGAGAGGGTTGGCTATCGAAAAAAAAGAAACTTGATGGTAGCACACAGCCAGCGTGAATAAGCTAGCCAGAAAGGGGAATATATATATATATAATATATTTATATAATATATATATATATATATATATATATATATATAATATATATATATATTATATTTATATATATAAATATATATATAATATAGATAATATAAACAATTCGTATACATAAATATTATATATAGCAATGAAGTGGCAGCAGTAGGCCTGAGAAGTAGCGCCGCCATAACAGGTTGGGGTGTCATCACAAAAAGAAGTGATTTACCATAAGTGAAGTGTAAAATTATAAAATGCAATATACAATGATAAGTGAGGTAAAGAGGACTCAAAAGGGCAACAGAAAAGAAATAGTTGAAGTCAGAGCGGAAAGGCGAGGTCAGGTTATCGTTCAGTCGAGCAATCGTACAGCGACATCGTACAGCCGAGCATCGTACATCAGCATCTGGATGGACGTCCCCCCTCTGAGGAGTAACGTACAAAATCATCTGTTTGTGTTGGCGAAGTTTTTTTGAGTGGTAGAGCCAGCCCTGCATCACTGTAGCTGGATCATAAACCCTGCTCCAGACGATTATCATACACACACCACCAGCAGTAGTATGAAGATAAAATTTTGTAGAGCAAGGAATAGGCTGGAGATTTAATCGGGGCTATAATGGAACTACAGCCCTGACAACATTTTCGAGAGATAATGTATTAGGACACAAAGACTAGTACAATCTGAAAGCAAGTATTGGGTACACATGAGTAAAAGGTAGAACAATAACGGGTGAAAGAAAGACTCGTTAACACACGCTAGTATTATAATTATTAGAATTCTCTCAGTGTTAAAGTATCTTATTAGTATTAGGAGACACAGGGTGAATGGTAGTTCTGGGAGGATTATGAACAACTGACCGTGCTCACACACACACGCGTGCGCGCGTGGAGCGCGGCACATACACACTTGGGGCCAGGTAGCTGAGTCTCGACCCCTGAAACCACATCAGGTGAGTACACCACCCACTCACCACACAGCTATCCATGGAATCATGACCGCGTCCCCTCACTCCCCCCACATCACCTTTTCCTCCCCACAGCAACTTCCCCCTCCCCCGCTCTTCCTTCACATCCTGATCCCTCCTCCCCCTATCTTATCTCCCTCCCCCCCCCCTCGCTTTCTCTCTGTCATAGCCTTTTCCCTCCCCTTCCCCCTACTCTCTCTCTCTCTCTCTCTCTCTCACTCCCATAACCTTATCCCTCACCCGCCTCTCTCTAATAGCTTCCTCTCTCCTCTTCCTTTTTCTAATATTCTACCCCTCCCTCGCATTTTCTCTCTCTCATAGGCCTTGTTCCTCACCCTCCTTTCTCTCTCTCTCTTTTTTTCCCCCCACCTCCCATCCCCTCTCTCTCTCGCTCTCTCTTCTCCTCGCTCACTCTCAATCCTCTCTCTCCACTCTCTCTCTCTCTCTCCCTCTCTCCCACCCCTTTCTCTCCCCCCTCACATTTCTCTCTCTCCTCCCCTTCGAACTTGGTCTATCCTCTCACCCCATACACTCGCCTTCTCTCCCCTCTTTATAACCTTTCTCTCTACACTCTCACTCCTCTAGCCTTCTAGTCTTGGTTAAAAATTAAAAAAAAAAAAAATGGTGGCCCTAGAGGACGAAAACCAGAGATCTGGTGACAAACCAGAGGAAAGACTGGGAGTTAGAGCTCCGATAACGCCCAAAAAAGGGAGGAAGATTGGGAAGAAATAGTAGAACGTGGTAAAAAATGGAAGGACAGATAGCTGAAGAGTGCAGGAAGTGGAAGTACAGGTCTTAGCAGCTGAGCTAGGATACAGTCTTAGAAGAGAAACTGCAAAGCCTGAAACAGATTAAGAGACGAATGACAATTCAGTATGTGACATCAGAAATTCAATGCAGGCCAACAAGGGATGGTAAGCAATCAAAGAACAATGCCCATGCGAAGGCCCTATCAGACCACGGGGGCAAGGGAAAAGACGAGGAGCACTCTAATATCAAATGACAGGTCCGAAGACACTGAAGGTATCCTATAAGCAAATTCGAACAGCCACTGCAGTAGCAAGGGACAGAGCTGGTCATGAAAGAACAGTTCACGAGAAAAAAAGTTTCAGATATGACAGGACGAAGGCAAGAACATGTCAATGGAAGGAAATCAAATGCCTCAGAGGAACAGATGGAGACTCAATGGAAGGAAAGCGAGGTCATTTTTTGTGTACGGCCCAAGAACCAAGGGGACAACTTTGAAGAAATAAAACAGGAGGAGAAAAAAATATGATTGAAGCATCATGAAAACAATAGGTTGAGGGCGATATGACCCCATGACAAATTGTTCAAAATTGGGTGTTTTGGCGAGTGGAAGGATACGGCCTGTCAAAGTAATTTCAAGGAAGATCATTCGAACAGGATCTGCTAGAGAAAGCAAGACGCAGACAAACATGGTACCAGATTGTAATACCTCGACCGCGACAAACACAAGAGAAAGGACTATACTGAAGAAAGGGTACCGAGAACGCAAGGAGGAGCGAGAGGCAATGACGAAGATGAGCAGACCCAGACCCAGAGAAAGGGCAACACACCCCACAGAATCTCCCCCCAAAAGACTCCAACCGCGACATGCCAACACAACTGAGCAACCTATACACAACCCACTCCCTGTTCCCCTCTGCCACCAAACCCCCATATCACAAACCTCACCCGCAACAGCTGTCCCTTATGGCATTCTGCCCCACTCCCAATCATCACAACCCCACCTACTCCACAGCCCCATATAGGCCCCCAACCAAGGCTCTCGCTCCCCCAACCCCTATTCTTGCATACCAACATGAAAGAAAAGAAACTGAAAGTTTGGTACACAAACTCGATGGAATAAAAAACGAATAAACATGAGTGAACGAAAGAATCATGAGAAATCCCAGACATCATTAGCAGTCACAGAAACAAAACTTGCGCTGAGACAATAAACAGACACAATCTGCCCCACGGGATATCAATCCCTGAGGAAAGATAGGATATAGGGGGAGGAGGGATGCACCGCTCATAAAATTAAAACACCGTTGGGGAATTTGAGGAAATGGAAGGCATGGACATGATTGAAGAAAGAGACTACATTGTAGGTACAATTCAGAGTCCGAGAACATAAAGTAGTTATTGAGTTTATGTATAACCCACCACAGAAATGCAGGAGGCCAAGAGAGAGTAACGAAGAAACAACAAGGGTGATGGTGCACACTCTGCTGAGAGGCAAAAGAGCTTCACATCGAGCGAGCAAAGTTACTGTAATGGCGATTTCAACCACAGGGAGTCACTGGAAAACCAGGAGCCACAATGGGGGTCCCGAAACATGGAGACCAAGATGAGATGTGTACTTGAAAACCTCTGCATCAACTTGTCAGGGACCACAACCAGAGAGGAGAGAGAGGGGAGGATGACCAGAAACTGGATCTTGTGTCACCTGGGAGCAGTTTCAGACGTTGAGAACATCACTTACGAGAGGCCCCTTGAAGCAAGCAATCAACGTGTTCTGATTTTTGATTTATAATAAGTTACGAAGTGAGAAGCAACAGAAACTGAAGGGGACAGTCCAAACTAAAAAAGGGGGACTACACAGGAAGATAACATCCCTGCGAGGAAGTTTCATGGACAGAGAAATGTAGGAAAATCAGTAAACGAATGATGGAATATTAACAACAAAGTGCAGGAGGCAGAAAAGGTTTGTTTCCCAAGGGAAACCGAATTAATAGGAAACAAAACGAGTCCTTGGTTTTATCCCGAAGGGTAGGGAGGGCAAAAAACTAATGCAACAAGAATGGAAAAGGTACAGAGCCGAGACCCAATGAAAACCAAGGAGATTAGTAGAAGACCAGAAACGAGTATACACAGATAAGGAGAGCCCAGCTACAGTATGAAAATGAACATTGCATCGAAGTAAATCTGACTCTAACTGCTGTATCCCACATTAGAAGAAACAACAGTCCCAGGACCAGGTGATAAGGCGGAAGAAAGAAGGAAAACTCACAAGAAACGTCAAGAGGTATGTTGAGGGCGCTCAACACGAGATTAAGGAGTATTTACATAGAGACGAGGAAGGACTCTGGGGGACAGACCAGATGGGGACACCAGCAAGGAAATAACCAATAAGTGTTGAACACATACATACAGATAGGAGAGTGAAGAAACGCAAAGGACATCGATACCTCAAAGGCAATGGGACCGGGACAACATCTCCCCGTGGGACCCATAGAGAGGAGCAATATTTGTGCGTGCCACTTACACAATCTTCAACACGTCCCTGGAAACTGCAACTACCTGAGGTATGGAAACCGGCAAATGTAGTTCCCATTTTTAAAAAAGGAAACAGAAAAGAGGCACTAAAACAATAGACCAGTGTCATTGACGTGTATAGTATGCAAAGTTATGGAGAAGATTATCAGGAGGAGGTGGTGGAGCACCTGGAACGGAACAAGAGTATAAATGCCAACCAGCACGGATTCATGGAAGGCAAATCCTGTGTCACAAACCTTCTGAAGTTTTATGATAAAATAACAGAAGTAAGACACGAGAGAGAGGGGTGGGTTGATTGCATCTTCTTGGACTGCAAGAAGGCCTTTGACACAGTTCCTCACAAGAGATTAGTGCAGAAGCTAGAGCATCAGGCGCATATAACAGGAAGGGCACTGCAATGGATCAGAGAATACCTGACAGGGAGGCAACAACGAGTCATGGTACGTAATGATGTATCACAGTGGGCACCTGTGACGAGCGGGGTCCCACAGGGGTCGGTCCTAGGACCAGTGTTTTTTTTGGTATATGTGAACGACATGATGGAAGGGTTAGACTCAGAAGTGTCCCTGTTTGCAGATGATGTGAAGTTAATGAGGAGAATTAAATCAGATGAGGACCAGGCAGGACTTCAAAGAGACCTGGACAGACTGGACACCTGGTCCAGCAAATGGCTTCTCGAATTTAATCCTGCCAAATGCAAAGTCATGAAGATAGGGGAAGGGCACAGAAGACCACAGACAGAGTATAGGCTAGGTGGCCAAAGACTGCAAACCTCACTCAAGGAGAAAGATCTTGGGGTGAGTATAACACCGAGCATGTCTCCGGAAGCACACATCAATCAGATAACTGCTGCAGCATATGGGCGCCTGGCAAACCTGAGAACTGCATTCCGATACCTTAGTAAGGAATCGTTCAAGACACTGTACACCGTGTATGTCAGGTCCATACTGGAGTATGCAGCACCTGTTTGGAACCCGCACTTGATAAAGCACGTCAAGAAACTGGAGAAAGTACAAAGGTTTGCGACAAGGTTAGTTCCAGAGCTAAGGGGAATGTCCTATGAAGAAAGATTAAGGGGGAAAACGGCCTGACGACAAATGGAGGACAGGAGGGCCAGGGGAGACATGATAACGACATATAAAATACTGCGTGGAATAGACAAGGTGGTCAAAGGGCAGGATGTTCCAGGGGGGG
>NW_026464710.1:0-13728 GCF_026875155.1 Cherax quadricarinatus
CCCTTTTACTGCCACTAATGTGGGCTTTTACTAAATTACCCGCTGTTTCTACTTCTACTACTACCTCCTAGTTTACTGCCTCTACCCCTGGTTACTGCCTCTACCCCTGGTTACTGCCTCTACCCCTGGTTACTGCCTCTACCCCTGGTTACTGCCTCTACCCCTGGTTACTGCCTCTACCCCTGGTTACTGCCTCTACCCCTGGTTACTGCCTCTACCCTGGTTACTGCCTCTACCCCTGGTTACTGCCTCTACCCCTGGTTACTGCCTCTCCCCCTGGTTCTACTGCCTCTACCCCTGGTTATTGCCTCTACCCCTGGTTACTGCCACTAACCCCAGCTACTTCCTCTAAACCTAGCTATGCAGCGGCATAAATAAATAATTACAACAGATTGAAAGGCTCGCCTCTGGGCTCGTAGAAAACGGAGCCTGCAATTATATATGACAGAAAATGGGAAATCAATGTCGTAAATAATTAAGATTTATTCATATTATCATTTTGCGTCATGCTGGTAATTTTAAAGCTTTTTCCCGTTTTCTGTCTTCCATATTTGTTTTCCCGTTTTCTGTCGTTTCTCTGCTTGGTTTCCTGTTTTCTGTCCTTTCCATCTTTGTTTTCCCCCAATTTTTCGTATCTTTTCTGCCTTTCTTTTTTTCCCCGCTTTCTGTCATTTTTCCACATTTTTCTTGTTTTCTCTCTTTTCACATTTTCCACCACTAATCCCATTTTCCACCCCAGGCATTCCATTTTCTCCTTTTGCCAACCCATTTTCTATATTCAACCTCTTATTCTCTATCCTCTTCCTCCACTTTTCTACTTATAACTTCAAAACTCTTATCCTCCCATTCCTCAACTCCTAACCTGTTTATCCACACTTACTCTTTATTGTCCTTACGCTACCATTTCCACCCGTAATTTCCCATTTTCCACGATATACCTTCCCTATATTATCTATGCTTACTGTACTACATCTGTCCTGATTTCCTGTCCCCCCCCTCCCCCGCTTTATTCGACTCTGTTCTTTTTATTTCTCCAGTTATAATCACATGTTTTACATTCCATTAAACCTTTGCGAATAAAAGTCTGCGCGAGAAGTGGAGGCTCGCTCCTCCGTTCTCTAAACTCGGCCCTATTTCCTGGCCCAGCAGGATGCTGGTGATCGCACCATTTCATTTTCAAAACTGCTTCATACTTATCGAATCACAATAATAAAAAAAGCGATGTGAGACTATGGAAAATAACCCCAATTAAAGGAAAAAGGAGCAAGGGATATTTTTTTTTGTTTAATGCTTTGTTCAAAGTGATATTTTTGTTCAAGTGTTTTTATCAAACTGACTTTTTAAGTAATTAGGTCCGATTTATTTTGTGCAAGTGATTCTGATTACCTGATTTTTGTCCAAATGATTTTATCCAAGTAAATTTGTCAAAGTGATTTTGTCCCAGGTTTCCATCGGGAACGAGAGGAGACGACCAGGGAACTCTTTGTTCACCTAGCACCAGATAGGTACCTGGGTGTTATCTCCGTGGGTTGGAGTAGAGGACCTAAGGAAACGGTCAAAGCGTTAAGTAGTATTGCAGCCAATGGTTATTCTCAAACATTGAATTTGTTTAATCTGGGGGAATAGTTTAGATCTACTCAAATTTTTGTAGCAGTTTCTACTCGGAACCTTGGTACATTTCATCATGATAATTGAGAAGCACCAGGTAATTATTCCTGTCTAATCCCCAATAAACTCGGTTGAAATTGAGCCACATTACTGGTTTTTTTTTTTTTGGCTATCCTCGGGTCAGTTGGCACATCTTAGTCGACTGTTGTGGGTAATATCCAGAGGGAGGAGAGTAAAGGACCTCAGTGGAGATAAGACAGACAGACCCTCAAGACGCACTGACTCTATTCGGTTATCCTGGTTGTCTGACCCTCCGGGCTCGAAATACCAACCAAAATTTTTTTGTCTCCGAGTTATGTTCCTATTCTTCGTCATCGTCTTCATATTCATAATCTTCATTTTCATCATTTTCATCATTTTCACCATCATTTTCATCTTCATTTTCATAACCATTGTCATTTTCATAATCATCTTCATTTTCATCATCTTTACCTTCATCATCATTTTCATCTTCATTTTCACCATCTTCATTTTTTTTCATCATCTTTTTCTCCTTGTAATTATCCCGTTCTTCTTTCCCCATTCACCCCAAAGACAGCTCTCACATCAACACTCTTACTCTTTTCCACTCCTTTACCCACTCTCCCTAACCCTCCTCCCTCCCTTTGTATCTTTCCCCTCACCCTCTTAGGGCAAAGACATCCTGCGTGATGGAATATGACAGGGAAACATACCTAGCTTTTGTTCCCACTGTATAACCATCATACAGAATAGTGTACCAGCACACACTGACGTGTTCAATTTTCTCGAATAATAATAAACAGGCCCATTTCCGACGCCTCTCTTTCTCCTCACGACTCCCTTATCGACTCATCCCTATCCTCTTACAATCTCCATTCTTCCCTCTCCTCTCATATCTTCCCTTCCCCCCTCTACCCCTTAGGCCCATCGTCAGACTCCCCTCTCCTCACATTCCAGGACGTAATGAGACCAAATTTTGAGTGGTGTCCTCCAGCTCGGTGAAAACCCAAAATCCACTCCGACCCACTCCGGCCTCATTAATTGCATACTTGTTCACTTTTTATTTTATTTTTTTTCCCTGTGCACAGTTGGCCTTCCTTAATTAATGTACCAGCTCGATACATGCAGATACCTGTAGGTACCTGGAGCTACCTTAAGGGCACCTGGAATTATCCGAGGGGTACCTGGAGCTATCTCCAAGGTGCCTGGTATTATCCGAGTTAAGTCTGGAGTCATCTATTGGTACCTAGCATATTCTTGTGTAATGAGCTTTGACAGTATCTGAGGTAATCTAGTGTACCTGAGACTATTTGTAGGTATCCAGAGTTATCTGGAGTTATCTTGAGATACCTAAAACTTGAGATACCTGGAGCTGCCTTGAAGAGCCTTGATTTATCTTGATTTGTCTGGAGTCATCGTGATGTACCTGGATTAATATTGATGTACCTGGGGTTACTTTAAAGTGCCCAAGATTATTTTAAAGAACCTGGGGGTTATCTTGAAGTGCCTGGGATTATCTTGAAGTGCCTGGGGTTATTTTGATTTATTTGCTGAGGTAGGCGGGGTTATCTTGAAGTACCTGGGGTTATCCTCTTATTTGGAGTTATCTTGACATACCTGGAGTTATTTTGACGTACCTGGAGGTTCATAGAGGTACTTATGGTTATCCTGTGGTATCTTCGATTACTGGAGGTATCTGATATTTGGGGGACCTGGTACTGGCTGGGGACCTACACTAACCGGGACCTAGTACTGGGTAAGACCTGTACTATCTAGGAGCGACCTAGTACTGGGTAGGCACCTGCACTATAGTGGACCTGGTATTGGATGACCTGCACTAAGGGGACCTGGTATTGAGGGACCTGTATTCAGGGGACCTGGTACTAGGAGGACCAGCACCATCTAATGGGGTCCGGAGATGTCTAGATGGTACACATTTTTATTTTAGATAGCTTTGTAATTTAGAAAGAGATTATCTCAGGGCTCACTGGATTATTTTGGGGTACCTAGAGATCGCTGGAGACACCTAGAGATACCTGGAATTATCTCCCGAGGCGCCAGTAGAGACCTGAAGATGCCTGGGGGATTCTTTCAGTTGAGTTTTAGATATCTATGTATCTCTGGGGATACCAGGAAATTTTAGGGATGGCTTGGAATACCGGCTTGTACCGATGAAGGAGCCTGGAAATGTCTAGAGATACTTGGAGATACCAGGACCTAGAAAGATATCCCTTGAGATGCCTGTATATTTCGAGATACCTGGGAACACATGTAGATAATGATGTGAGAATGTGTATAGCAGTGTAGCCTTAATCTCTCTCTCCAGTATGTTATTCCCTTCCTCCATTCCCTTTTCATTTCTCTTTCTCTGCCACGTTTCCCACTCATGCCTCTTTCTCTTCCTCGTTTCTCATTCGTCAACATTCTCTGCCCTAGCATTTTCCCTTATCCTCCTCTCCCCCTGCATCCTCTTCTGTATTTCCTCCATCCGCCTCCCCCTCCTCCCTCTCCTCTTTCTTCCATCCCCTTATTCCTCTCCTAATCCATATCCCTCTCTTCCCTCTACCCTCCATCTCCTCCACTGCCTCATCCTTTTCTTCCTCTTTCTCCTCCTCCTATCCTTTCCCTTCTTCCTCTCTCCCACACGTGCCTTCACGCAACACAAAGCACTGCTCCACACAGTATATCAACCACAACATAGTAATTTTGATAAAAAACCTGCCATCTTAGATCATCTAGGCATGACATTAACGATTGCTTCGTGTTGATATTCCAATACCTTTTTTTTTTGCGCCCCGCTGTTACATCCAATTAACATTTTAAATACCCGCTCGAGGAATTCCATTAAATTCCCCGATAACAAGAGATACAGTGCTCGCAATTCTGCTTGTAGCTCAGAAAAAAAACTTATTCTGATATGACTCCGGTATTGTAGAGAGAATTGTAGAGGCGAAGAAATTTTTTTGGGGGGAGGTGGGATTTTTATTTTATTTGGCATTATTTTTAAATTAGAGGCCTCTGTTAGTTGTTTATATACTGTGTAGTGAATGTTAAATCACTAGCTGTGATTGTCTGGTTGTAGGTAAGTATATTACTTACCTACTTACCTAGGCATAATTAGCTAGCCGCAATCTCCTATTTGTAATCACATAGTTAATAGCCATATTGTTATAATCCTGAGCTGACCGATTTTAGAGCTTCTGGCTTGACGTAGATTTAAATCCGATGAACCACTTCCCCGCCAACACTGTGTATTAGATGCTGCCAGCAATGTCGATCTGCAAAACATCTTTGTCTGTTGCCTCTTTTGTGTAGTGGGATAACAAATTTGTCTTAAATATCTAGCAATTTAATTTTGTAAATTTAATTACCAATTTTGTGCACCAGTTGTTTGCTTTTTGCAACAATTAGTTCTCAAAATATTTAACCAAGACAGAACTCGCAACAATGGAATCATATTTAATAAAGCGAGATCTAGAGGTAATGTAAGAGAGCACTGCTTTTACGAAGAGTCGAAAATCAGTTGAACAAGTTTTTCAGTAAGGGTTTATAGAGGCAAATTCATTGGAAAACTTTAAGGATGGGCTGGACAGATTTACAAAACAATGAAAATTTCTGAACTTTATGTATATGCCTTACGTGTTACCACATTCTCAACACCACTTGTAGCTGGTGTTACATTAAGTCATTATACTCCTCACGTCCATCTAATGCAACAGAATTGTTATACGAAGGTGATATTGTCAATTATAAAGGAGGAGCGGGTGGGATAAGAACCCACACAGACTGACCAGGTGATACACACGTCACCTGTGAACCAGCCAGTAGGGAAGCGACGAGTACACTATGAGAGCACTCCCAGGTCCCGGACTCTTCAACGCCTTCCCTTCATGCATACTGTGAATTACCAACAAGCCTCTGGCTGTCCTCAGGAGGGAACTGGACAAGTTCCTCAAATCAATGCCGGACCAGCCATGCTATAGTTCGTACGTTGGACTATGTGCGGCCGGCAGTAACAGCCCGGTTGATCAGGCCTTAATACTCATGGAAGCCTGGTCTGGGACCGGGCCGCAGGGGCACTGACTCCCGGAAACATCGTTCAGGAATTCTTCAGGAGAGACCTGTGTATGGGGGCCCACAGGTCTACAACAACCACTCATCCATAGCGAATACTGTTCTACTGCGCCACCTGTCCCTAGCGACCACCGGGTTAGAGAGAGATTCGCATAGTGCAGCCACCCGTTTACAACCTTCCGTCTTCAGCAACCACTCGGGAAGCAAGACGGATGGAGATTGATGGCAATATAGGATTGTTGTAGGTATAGAGGAAGGAGAGCAGGGGAAGTGGTAAGGAGAAGGGAGAGAGAAGAGGGTGAGGGGACATTGGGTAAGGGAAAGGGGGCTTGATGCTTGAAAAGAGTGATGAGAGAGAGAGAGAGAGAGAGAGAGAGAGAGAGAGAGAGTCGATGAGAGAGAAAAGAGAGAGAAAAAGGGGAGAGAGAGAAGAGTGAAAGAAGTGTGAATTAAATGGGTCTAAGATAAGTACGTATATTAGGCATGAAGGGAAAGAGGAGGAGAGAAGGGCGGAGGATAAGTGGAGTAAGGGACAGAGAGAGGACCAGTGTCGGAAGAAAAAGGAACTTGACAGACAGGACCACCTGTTTAGAGACCTGTTCTCAGAACAAACCAGCAGTATCTCTGAATTGGTGAACACTCTCACACGTCACCCACTCAGCTACTCCTATCCCAGCCCAGCAGATGGTATTGTGCCTTTATACAAGACCACAGACCTACATCCCTGCACCTGCCTTAGTACCCTACCTCTCTCAAGGGCAGGCACCTTACATGGCCTACACACCCACCACCTCAAGCTGACCACATCATTATGAGGAGCCAGTCTATCAGCATCCTGTCGGCCAACATTAAATGTTGGAGAGCTCACACATAGTTTTGTGAACACTCGACGTCCTGACATGATAGCTGTTGTTGAAACATTTTTGGATGACAGGACTCCAGAAAATTTTGCAAGAATTGCTGGCTACACCTCATGGATGAGAGGAGACAGGCAAGGGCAAGGAGGAGGTGTTGCTGTGTGCTTCTCTAAAAGTGTTCATGCCCAGCACATTGATGTTGCCACACCTACACATCTTGAAATGATGTTCTTCAAGCTCTGCATAAACACTAGTACCTCTGTACTAGCATGTGCAATGTACAGACCTCAGTGGCAACATGCAGACCCCATCAACTTCCTAATGGAAAATATTGACTCTCTTCTGCTACAACACAACTGTCAACATCATATAATTGTTGGTGACCTCAACCAGCACCTTATACAGAGGGACTTTGATGACCTTCTTGCAGTGTTTGACATGAGAAACTTTGTTGATTTCCCTACTCACATCTCTGCTCCTCCCTTGACCCAGTAGTGAGTGATCTGGCAGAAGGCATAGTCA
The DNA here is from genome assembly GCF_026875155.1 of Cherax quadricarinatus. Taxonomy (NCBI): domain Eukaryota; kingdom Metazoa; phylum Arthropoda; class Malacostraca; order Decapoda; family Parastacidae; genus Cherax; species Cherax quadricarinatus. The sequence continues at coordinate 7,083 of NW_026464710.1, forward strand.
CTTGTCAACCCCTCGGCTATGTTGGATCGTCTGACCACAAGGCTGTTTTTACGACACTAAGATCCCAACAGAACGAGGTGAGGAGTCCACACGCACAACCTGGCTATGGGAAAGAGGTAATTGGCCAGCCCTTTGCTCTGAGCTCGCCACCACCGATTGGAATGCTCTTCTCAAGGGATTTGACAACCAAGTGAAAGCCTTCACAGGACACATCCTTAATCTACAACAAGAACACATTCCTCACCGGCAATATGTGACGAAACCTACAGATCAGCCTTGGTTTGGCTTTCGTTGTAGAGAGGCTGCTACTGCTAAGTACAAAGCATGGCGAAGGTGTAAGAGACATACTACCACCTATAACAGGAACTTGCACGGGCAAGCCTGTAGGCATATGGGTGACGTTCAAAAGTGGGCCATTGCTAAATGGGAGGTGGACACTAAAAAAAAGCTAGCATCAGGCAGGGTAGGCTCCAAAACCTGGTGGTCCTTGACCAAGGACAGACAAGGTTATCTGCCTGATGAGCTCATTCCACCTCTAAATCGACAGGATGGGACCACCTCTACTAGTAGTCAAGAGAAGGTGGACCTCTTTGCTGAACACTTTACTACCAAAATGCAAGTTCCTGATCCAGCAAGGGACACTCCTTGGGCTAGCTGCAAGAACTGTGTCAAAACTGTCAGTGGTGACAATAAGACAGGAGGAGGTGCATTTCCTTCTGAAATCGCTTGACCAAGAAAAGGCTGTGGGCCCAGGCAAGTTGAGCCCAAGATTGCTGAGATGTGCAGACCAGCTAGTAGCACCTCTAACTCGCATCTTTCAGCACTGCCTAGTACAATGTAAATGGCCCTCTCTATGGAAAGAGGCAAATGTAGTCCCTGTTCTCAAAAAAAAAGAGCAGAGCAGAAATCAGCAACTACAGACCAGTGTCACTCCTGTCAATCACTGGTAAGATGCTTGAGACAATAATCTCAAGACAAATGACAGAGTTTTTTGACTACCACTCACTACTTTGTGATCGTCAATATGGCTTCAGGAAAGGTTACTCTGCTGCTGATCTGTTGTTAAACCTCTCCACTAAGTGGCACCAGTCACTGGATGAATCCAAAGTCAGCTGTGTGTAGCACTGACATTGCTGGCGCTTTCGACCGGTGTGGCACCAGGGCCTCTTAGCAAAACTTCAAGCACTGGGAATTGCAGGCTCTATGCTATGTCTCCTCAGTGATTACCTTCATGGTAGATCTCTAAGTGTAGTTCTCAATGGAACGGAATCAGCAAGACATCCTATTGGGGCAAGTGTTCCACAAGGAAGCGTGCTGGGACCATTGTTATGGAATGTCTACTTCAACGACCTTCTTCATCTCATCCCAGAATCACATGCATATGCAGACGACTGTACACTGACATTCACTTATCCAAGAGAAGAAATGCCAGCTGCTCTAAGCTACATCAATCACCAGCTGAGAGCTATATCAGCTTGGGGAAATAGATGGCAAGTAACATTTGCACCTGAGAAAATGCAAATGATGATCGTTGATGGGCACCATGATGGTAATGCTGGTGCAGTAGTAAGGATGAAAGGGAGGGTGTTGGCACCTGGAAAAGAAGTTGATATCCTTGGGGAAAATTTGACTCCAAACTAACCATGAAGAACCATGTTGTAAATCTTGCAAACAAGGCAGCCAGGAAGCTTACAGCACTTCGCAGTATCTCGCATCTGCTTCACAGTAGGGGCTGCAAGATTCTGTACGAGGCAAAAGTACGCTCACACCTTGAGTATGCTCCACTTTCTTGGTTTACCTGCCCCCCCTCTCATCTGCGACTGCCTGACAGAGTAGAGAACAGAGCAAGACGTCTCATCTCTCGCCTGGACCTATCCTGGATAGATCTGTCATTTCAGCAGAGCCTTCAACATAGGAGGGAAGTGGGTGGCCTTACTGTTATGTACAAGGCCAATATTGTCAAAGTACCACACTTGGATCCATTCGAGGAACAGCGTGAAACAAGCTTTTATGCCACAAGACGGGTAGAAAGCAGCAACTTCACTCTGGCTGTACCCTTCTCCAGAACATCACTCCATCTGAGATCATATATACCCAGGATGACTCGAGTATGGAACACATTCGTACAGCATAATGATGTCAACGAGATAAAGTCAGTTGATCAAATGAAAATGCTGGCCACAGATGGCTCCAACTTCATCCTGTTCCCTACTTGTATGTCTCATAACAATAAAAATGCTTTCATATGAGCTGATGTAGGTAACAGCTCTTAGCTTGCCAATAAAAAAAAAATTAGGAATTCTTAACCTGTAAATAGCTTGTCAATAAAGCTAGGGACCCTTTAACCTTGTCAAACCCTGTGTAAAAAAAAGACTCTAAAGAGGAGGGAAAAGGGTGAGGGCACAAAAATGGGGAGGGAAAGAGATAGGAAGGGAGGGTGAGAGGGAACAGCCGACAGAGAAAAAATTAAAAATGCTTACAGCTCAGGTGGCTTCTCCACTCTCCCCACCCACCACTGTCTTCCTCCCACCCATTACTGTCGTCTTTCCTCCCACCCCCCACTGTCCTCCTTCCTCCCACCCCCCACTGTTCTTCTCCCACCCACCACTGTCCTCTTCCCCCCCACCCACCACGTCCTCCTCCACCCACCACTGTTTCCCCCCCTTCCTCCTTCCCACCACTGTCCTCCTCCCACCCACCACTGTCCTCTTCCTCCCACCCACCACTGCCTCCCCCACCCACCACTGTCCCCCTTCCTCCCACCCACCACTGTCCTCCTTCCTCCCACCCACCACTGTCTTCCCTTTCCCCCCACCCACCCCTGTCTCCTTCCTCCACCCCACTTCTTCCTTCCTCCCACCCACACTGTCCTCCTTCCTCCCACCCCCCACTGTTCCTTCCTCCCACCCACCACTGTCCTCCTTCCTCCCCCCCACCCCTGTCCTCCTTCCTCCACCCACCACTGCCTCCTTCCTCCTTCCACCACGTCCTCCATCCCCTTCCCACCACTGTCCTCCTCCCCCACCACTGTCCTCCTTTCCCCCCTTCCCACCACTGTCCTCCTCCCACCCACCACTGCCTTCTTCCTCCACCCAACACTGGTCCTCCTTCCTCCCACCACCACTGTCTCCTTCCTCCTTCCCACCACTGTCCTCCTCCCACCCATACCTGGGGGTTACTGGGGTTACCCGGGGGATCAACGCCCCCGGGGCCCGGGTCCATGACCAGCCTCCCGATGGATCAGGGCCGATCAACTGGGCTTTACTGCTGGCCGCCACGTTAAAATGTACACCCAGCCCGGCTGATCCGGCCGACTTTGGGTTCTGTCCAGCTCTCTCTTAAGGCAGCCGGGGATTTTTGGGAATTCCCCTAATGTTTGATGGGGGGCTGTTGAAAAAGTCGGGGGCCCCAGACACAGTATTTTCCCCTTAGGTACCAAAATGGCGCCCCTACTTTTTATTGGGGGTATTTTGCATCGCCTGCCCATTTTTACTTTCGTGGGAGGATTTCTGTTGCAGAAATCACTCCCTACGATTTCTGTGTGCGGGTGTGTCTTCCCCACCCACCACCTTAATACTGGGAACGCTTGGAAACACTTGCTTGATCGTTGGAATCAGGGGGGAGATATATTCAAAACACACTGGAAAATCTTTGGGGGGAATATCCCAAATCTACACACAGAAAATCACTCCAAAAAAAGTAAAAGAAAGGGCAGGGGATGCAAATGCCCCAATAAAAAGGGGGGCGCTATTTTTAAAACAAAGGGAAAAACCATAATGTCCGGGGCCCAAGACTGTCAACAGCCCCCTCAAGTTTAGGGAACTGCAAAAAACCCCCTCTGCCTTAAGATAGCTGGACAGATCCAAAAAGTCGTCCCGGGATCACCGGGTGTGGCTCGTATTTTGGATGCGTGGGGCCCAGCAGTAACACTAGTTGATCGGGCCCTGACCATGGGGAAGCCTGGTCAGGCCGGGGGGGGGGCGGATCCCGGAATAACCTCCAGGAACCCCAGGTTCCCTGCCCCCCCCCCACCCCCCCTCCCAACCCTAACGTCCCTTTAAAACCCACCCCCACTGCCCCCCTTTTTTCCCCCCCACCGCCCCTCCCCCCCAAGTCCTCTTTTTCCCCCTCCCTGTCCCTTTCCCCCCCACCATGTCCTCCTTTCTTTTTTACCCCACGTCCCCTCCCCCCCTTTTTTCGGCCCTTTTTTTCCCCCCACCCGCCTTTCCCCCCCCACCATGCCCCTCCCCCCACCCACCACTGCCCCCCCCACCCCCCACTGTCCTTCCCCCCCCACCCTGGCCCTTTTCCCCACCCCCACGGGCCCTCTTCCACCCATTACGCCCTCTTTCCCCCACCCCCATGTCCCTTTTAACCCCCACGGTCTTCCCCCACCCACCACGTCTCCTTCCCACCCACCATGTCCCCCTTTCCTCCCCTCCCACTGTCCTCCCCCCCCTTATGTCCTCTTTCCTCCCCACCCCCCTGTTTCTTCTCCCCCCCCAAACCACTGCCCTTTTTCCCCCCCACCACTGCCTCCTTTCACCATTACTGCCCCCCCCACCCACCATGTTTTTTCCCCACCCCCCCACCCCTTCCTCCCACCCCCCCACTGCCTTTTTCTTCCCCCCCCCCGTCCTCCTTCCACCCATTTGTCCCCTTTCCCCCACCCACCACTGTTTTTTCCTCCCCCCCCACTGCCCTCTTTTTTTTCCCCAACCCCCACGCCCCCCCACCCACCACTGTCTTCTTTCTCCCCCCAACTGCCCTCCTTCCTCCCACCCCCACTGTCCCCTTTCCCACCCTTACGTCCTTTCCCCCCCCCATTACTGTCCTCTTCCCCCCACCACCACTGTCCTTTTTCCCTCCACCACCACTTTCCTTCCGCCCCCATATCCCCCCAAGCCCTCTTCCCTTTTCCCCACCCTGCCTCCTCCCACCCACCCCCACTGTCCACCCCCACCACCCCACCACGTCCACCTCCCACCCACCCACCCGTCCCCCTCCCCCCCACCCCCTTTGTCCTCCCCATCCCCCCCACTGTCCACCCCCCCACCCACCACGTCCACCTCCCACCCACCCCCCTCTGTCCTCCTCCCATCCACCCACCACTGCCCAACCTCCCCCCCACCACTGCCTCCCCCCCACCCCCCCATCACGTCCACCCCCCCACCCACTCTGCCCAAAACCCCCCACCCACTCCCACTGTCCTTTTCATCCCTCCAGGGCTCAGGGTAGTGGTTTGGGGCCCCCAAACCAAAAAGACCTAATTCGTCTTGGGGTGAGTAAAGCTGACGGTTTTTCAATACACCTTCTGCCTCTATTCCCCTGTTCTTTATAGGTTCCCAAAATGCGGGCTGAGTGCTTTTGTTTGCTTTCCTGCCAAAAATGAAAAATTGGCAATTACAAGAACTCACTTAAAATTAAGTCCTTTCTAAAATTTTCTTCTAACTTTTAAAAAGATAAAATTTGTTCATTTATTTTTAATAAAAAAAATATTGATTTTTTACCAAAGAACCTTAAAAACTTCCTTCCTTATTAAACAACGAAATTTAATTTAGCCCAAACCCAATAAAATTATTTTTTTACAAAATTTTCAAAAAACTTTAAAATCACAAACACAATGAAATATTTTTTTTTGTTAGGTTCGAATATTTTTTTTTCGAAATATTTCATACACAAATCTTCGCTTACCCTACTCGGCAAAAAGTTCGTTGCTATTTAAGCCCAAAAAAGAAAATTTTTCTTTTCGGCACAACCACCACAACAATATATAAATATATATTATATATTTATATATATAATAATATATATATTATATATATTAATATATATATTATATAATATTGCAACCCCCCTATATATAAAATTAAAGTAATAAAGAATTTTTTTAACCACCGGCCGTATCCCACCCGACGCAAAGGGCCCCCCCCCCCAAAAAAAAAAAAGGTTCTCTTTTTAAATTTAGTAAAAATATACAGGGGTGGGTTTCTGCCTATTCTCTTCCCGCATTTTCGTCGCCCCTTTAAAGACACACAAAGGGTTTCGGGAAAAAGAATTGTGTTTTTACTTCCCCATGGAGATAAGAGAAAAAAAGCAAGAACAGTGAAAAATAGAAAGAAAACCAGGCGGGGTGTATAAAACTTGTACATGATGTTTAGTGTGACCCCAATTTAAGTAGAAAAAAAGACGTACCTGAAATCTTGCATTTTTTGGGCAGATAAAAAGACACCCCAAACCCACCACATGTAAAACATTTTCGGGTTCCGTTTTACACTTATTGGGAGGACGGTATCCCTCCCTGGGTTTGCGCTACCCCCTATAATATATTTATAATTTTTAAAAATATTTATATATATATATAAATTATATATAATTTTATATATTTAAAAAAAATAATATTTATTATTATTATCACCTGGCCGATTCCCCCCAAGGGAGAGTGGCCCAAAAAGAAAAACTTTCACCATCATTTTCCCCATCACTGTTGCCAGAAGGGGGCTTACCTACAGTTTTAAACTGCAACATTAACACCCCTCCCTTTAAGTGCAGGCACTGTACTTCCCATCTCCAGGAACCCAAATCCCGCCTGCCCGGGTTTCCCTGAACCCCTATAAATGTTACTTCCACACTCCAACAGCCGTCA
>NW_026464711.1:0-13641 GCF_026875155.1 Cherax quadricarinatus
AAATATAATGCAGAAATTCGTATTTTTGGAAGTTAGGAGGAGGTGCGGGTTTACCAAAACTGTTGCCCAAGGGGTGAGGAAGGGTTTTTTGGGTGTTCGGACAGTGGAGAGAATGGAGGAAACAAAATAATTTAAAGAGTGTATCAGTCTGTAGGGGAAAGGGGAAGGCGGGGGGGGTGGGCCCTAAAAAAGGGTTTGGAGGGGGGGGGAAGGGGGTTTGTGTGGGGGGGGTTGGATTTCCCAGGGGCATGCGTGAGCGTGTTTGATGGGAGTGAATGGAGAAAAATGGTTTTTTACTTGAGTGCTGTTGGAGTGTGGCAAAGTAACATTTATGAGGGGTTCAGGGAAAAAGGCGGGGCCGGACTTAGCCCTGGGTGGGAAGTACAGTGCTGCACTCTGAAGGGGGGGTGTTAATGTTGCAGTTTAAAAACTTAGTGTAAAGCACCCTTTGGCAAGCAGTGATGGAGTGAAGTGGTAAAAGTTTTTTTTTTTGGGGCCCACCCTGCCCTTGGTGGGAATGGCCCAGTGTGATAAAAAAAAAAAAAAGTACCTGGGATATGAACCTATTTGTAACAGAAGGTGTTAAAGTGCCATCTTTGAGTCTGAACAAATTTGTTTCCATAAGGAGTAATGTAAATTAGATTAATCCGTTTCAGACCCCAAAAAATACCCTACAAAAACCTTACAAAAATGCATTACATAATTTTTAAGTTCGTATCCCAGGTCCACTGTTTTCCCAATTAGTATAGGACTTTGAGGTTCTACAGCAGTCGACACTTCTGCCCTCGGGCTGGAAATGTAAATTATGCGCAGACAGCAGAGTTCCCCCTCAAGCTAGAAATGAAAAATCTACAGCTGACATTTAAAGCCCTCCAGAGCGATTTGGTATTATTTTTATTATTTTATTATTATTTTTTCCCCTCAATGACTTTACCTTGTTCATGAGTTTTCATTTCTTAATGAAACTGCACGAGAGACGGAATGTAAACCGGGAACCCACCCCCCTACCCCCCTTTACTGTAACTTCTTTTGTATTTCTTTTTTTTTCCCTATCTTTCCTCTTCCAAGTGCTGCTGCACTTTATTTGTATAGGGGGCCTCAAGTCAAATTTATAAATAAATATTAGTTTTGGAGACTGCATGGTACTGAGACCATCACTAACCTATACAATAAATTTCTATTATACTTCCATTTTCCTCTTCCAAGTGCTTTTGCACTTCTATTTGTACTATGGGGTGCACGACAAGTAAAATTTTTGTATGAATATTTTGGGTCTTGGAAACTTTAAAAGCTAGTGTACTGAGGGGCTGTAAGAAGGAGTTTGAGATGCTTGACGCTGAGACCTGCGCTGCCCTTTTCCCGGGGCCCCAAGTTCTCATACGGCAAAAAAATACTGTTCGTCTGGAGCCATGAACTCCAAATTGTCGGAAAAGAATAGTCAGTAAGTGAGGGAGGCTGTTGAAAAATGCGAAGTATGAGAGGCCCGGTAGAGTGTATTGGGGCGATTTTTTAAGCGGAAAATCGTGGTTTTAAAACCGAATTGTACGATACCCAGACCGAGCGAAAACCAGAGGTCCCCTGTATTTCATTTGACCTTGTTATCTATCATTTAAAGCCTGGGTTTTAAATACAGTAGAAAACTTCATGATTTAACCCTTAAAAAATTTAAAACACCAAAATTTATTTAAAGTTAAGAAAGAGACCTCATGAACATTGGGAACTTTATTGTGGAAACTTTTGCCGCCCGTGGCTTCTTAAATCAATAAAAAGAACAGTGGAAGATAAAAGGGGTTTTTAGGTAATCAGTCCTTTAGCTGGGTCGATGTGCTCAGTCTAACAATTGGAGAAGGTTTATTAGTACTGCAGTCAGGCGGTTGAAACATGAGGGCGCAAAGTCACCAGTGGAAAAATTCAAAAGTGTAAGTAGGTCATGCCTACAGATTAGATAAGTGTTGAATTCCCTGTATCAAGATCCCAAAATGTTGCTTTGTCTAACAGATCTGATGTAAATGGTTTAGAAAACCAACAGGTTGAAGAATGAGACACTTGTGCAACATTTGGGAATTTTTATTGTGGAAACATTTCACAAGCCAGTGACTTCATTAAAATCCAGAGAAGGGAAGATCAGAAGTATGAGGATTAGTGAATTTTGAGTTTTGCTACTCCTGTCGCCTGGTCCTCACCCTGGCTCTTGCCTGGTGCTTGCCTGATCAACCAGGCTGTTGTTGCTGGCAGCCCACTGACCCACATATCCATCACAACCCAGTTGATCTGTCACTTGGGCTCCTATATAATATCGTCAGCAGGTTCAGTACCTTTAACCTCTCCCTATGATGTATATACGTACAGTGTTATACCTACTAATGTATACCTCAAAGAATTGGTTATATCCTGCATTTCCTTGAATTCAACCTATAGCCTCCCATTTCCCCAACTGTTGTATGACCCCTGTGGATTTAGAGCTCCCAGGGATCCAAATAAATGCTCTCCTCCCCCCTCAAAAAAAAGCAGTCCTCAATTAAAGTGCAAAATAAGGCAAACGTCCCTTTGTTAGGTTAGGTATTTATGGTTAGGTTAGGTTGAATTGGATTGGGATGAGTTGGGTTGGGTTATGGATATGTTAGGATAGAATATGCGACTCTGGTACCAAGAGGCTTCCGAGGTGCTCATGGCTTAATTGGTAATGTCCTCAGCTCACACACTGAGGGTCTGGGGATCAGCATGGGTGAAATGCTGGGTTTGTTTCCTTACACCTGCTGTCCTTGTTTACCTATCAGTAAATAGGTACCTGGGTGTCAGTCGACTGGTGTGGGTCACATCCTGGGAACAACATTAACCTAAGTTGCCCGAAATGCTATGCATAATGCCTAGAGGGTGTTTTGGGGTCAATGCCCCGTGGCCCAGTCCACGACCAGACCTCATGGTGGATCATAACTGACCAACCAGCCTGTTACTGCTGACCACATGAACTTTATATACTGTATGTCAGTGATGTCACCTAGGTCTGTAATAGTTGTATCATGTGCTTTGTAGAAATAAGGATTTATTATTATTATTATTATTATTATTATTATTATTATTCAAGGCTTTTAGTCTAAGGGCTTTTATCATTTGCTAACTGGTCATGAACATAATAATACAATAATGTAACAAATGTAGACAAATAGTGTTTTGTTTGCTTGAATCTGTCTTAACTGCATTATCTTAAGTTAACACCAGCACTTATGATCGCCATTGTTTGATTGTTAATAATATACTTATTGGTGTCAGACGGGAAATTATTGTATAAATAAAACAACGCAAAACAGCCCCAATGGAAATAAGTCACTGACTTTTTTTTTGGTTATCCTGGTGGGTAATTTACGCTATGTATGATAACTGTACTTATGTGTACCTGTACCCTAATAACCTTGTTATGTTGTTGATGTTGGGGTTTACAGAGCCACAAATAACCTTATTATCTCACCTTTCTTTCTTTGCTTTGTTAGGTTTATGAGAGCCACTGACAGCATAAGCCGTATGGGCTTCTCGATGGTACGAGGAAAACTTGTTCCCCAAGGCTGAGCGATGACAGAAAAGGAACAAAAGTTCCTTTGTAAATATAGATAGAAACTTGAAGTTTCCAATTAGATCCGGTGGACGTCCTTGTCAAGCCCAGCACAAAGGGACACCCACACTCTCATCCGGTGGACGTCCTTGTCAAGCCCCAGCACAGAGGGACGCCCACACTCTCATCCAGTGGATGTCTTTGTCAAGCCCCAGCACAGAGGGACGCCCTTGTCAAGCCCCAGCACAGAGGGACGCCCACTCATCTGGTGGACGCCCTTGTCAAGCCCCAGCACAGAAGGACGCCCACACTTACCCGGTGGATGTCCTTGTCAAGCCCCAGCACAGAAGGACGCCCACACTCATCCGGTGGACGTCTTTGTCAAGCCCCAGCACAGAGGGACGCCCACACTCACACCTGAGTTCAGTAACCAACTTCACACCAAAGACTGATCAAGAATTATCCGCAGAGCGGAAAAAATGGAGCTGGCTAAAGTAAGCCGATGAACAGGTGCCCTCCTGTAGTGCCAGGTGCCCCTCCTGTAGTACCAGGTTTTCTCTCTGTAGGGGCCCGGCGGGGGGAATTAGATGAGGGCAAAAAATTTCCCCGAGGAACGGTGGAAATTTGTTTACTGTTACTCAGGCGAGGGGGACGTCCCAAAACCCCAAAGAAAGGGTGGTGCCCGAAGTCCCTTAAAAAAATTTTTTTTTTTAAATTTTGGGCAGGGGTTAAAGGGGTACCCAAAAATTATAAGGGGTTTAAAGGGCCCCCAAAACCCTTTTAAACTGTTAAGGGCCACAAAAAATTTTTTAAGTGTTAAGGGGAAACAAATTCCCAAAAACCCCTTTTTGGCCCTGCCTAAAAGGGAGTTGGAAATATATATGACAAATAGTTAGTTTTTTAGGCGCAAAGGGATAATATGTGCCCGTTATCCCTACTAGTGTTTAAAAAGCATCAGTTGACCCAAAAAAAACCCTTTACATTTTTTTGGGGATCCCCTTTTAAGTAAAGTTTAAGTCAGGCACTCAAATTAATTTTCACACCCAGCAACATGTCCCAAATTTCCCAGAATTATAAACTTTAAAAATAAGAAATTGTTTGGGATTTTTAACCCGGGGGGTGTAACCCCCCCAGGGTTAAACCAAAAATTTCAAATGTTACAGGGATATGCTGATTTACCCCAGCAGGGTAGGGGGCTTTCTTTTTTGCCTAACAAATTTTTTTAATTGTAAAAATTTTTTTTGGGATTCGTAGAAATAATAATTTTAAAAATAATATCACCTGAGGTTGGGGGTTTGAAACTCCTCCGGGGTTTTGGGGGAAAACATTAGGGACAGGGTTTTCCCTAAGACATGCTGTCCCCGTCCCCGTTCACCCCTCAGGTTTAAAATGGGGGTTTCCGGGTGTTTGTCGACTGGTGTGGGTGGTATCCGGGGCAAAATGACCTAATTTGCCTTTAAATGCTTTGCAAAACAACCCCTCAAGGAAGGGGTTTCCTTTATTGGTGAGGGGCTCTTGATTTAGGGAATTGGATCTTTCTCCGTTCCCCCAATTAAGGTGAAAGCCTTCCACTTCCCCCCCCCCCGGGGCTGTATAAACCTCTGGGTTTAGCGCTTCCCCTTGATTTTTAATTTTAAAAATTTTGCATAACAAGCGGGCCCCTTTTTATATTCTGTTTTAGTGTCAAATGATGTCCGCTATTTGGGTTTAATAAATTTGTTCATGTGCGTGTAGAAAAATTATTTAAATTTTTATTTTGACAATACATTTCCCTACATTGGTAGTTGGTTTGGGAGACGGAAACCCCCCAGGGAGGTACTCCCTCCTGCCAAAGTGGTGTAAAAAAAGAAAGCCTTGGTTTTTTAAAAAATTTTTTTTACATGAGGTAGGATTGCTGGTGTCTTTTGTCTGTTATAAAAAATTTTCAAGATTACAGGATGTCTTTTACTTCTACTTAAAACTTAAAATAAAACTTCCCCATACTTTTACACATTTATTTTACACATCATTGAGTTTTCCTTTTTTTTTATCTTAAAAGTTTTTGGGGTTTTTTTTACCTTTTTCCCTTTTTTTCCGGGGAAGTGGATTTAAGAAACTTTCCTCCGTAAGCCCCTTGGGTGTTGTAAAGAATAAAAAGCAGGGAACAAGGGGGTAGTAAAACCCCCTTTTTCCCGTAAAGATTTCTAAAAAAATAAGAAAAAGAAATTTGTCAAAGTGGGAAATTGAATGTGGTGGATGTTTTGCAAATGGGTAAAAGAGAGATGATTGTGGATTTTTTGAAGGGGAAAAAGCTTTGGGGTCCTGGCAAATTTAAATGAAAAAGAAGTGAAGGGGGGGGGAGAATTTCAAAAGGAGAGGAAAAAATGGGATTAGGGAGGGGGTTTTTAAAAAGAGTTAGAGTAAAAAAGGGTAGCAATAATGTTGAAAGGGTAAGCTATGGCGGAAAAAAAGGGACTTAAATGTTTAATTCAAGGGGGTTAGTGGAGTAAAATAAAAATTGGATGTGAAAGTGGGTTATAGTAACGTTTTTATGGACCTGGAAAAAAAAGAAATGTAGGGAAAAGTTTTTTGGGAAAAGTTGAGTGAAAGCGTGGGGAGCTTTTTTAATCAAGTGTGAGAGTAATGGTGGTTTGGGGGTTTCAATGCTAAAGGGGTAAAAATTTATGGAGGTAGTAGTAGGAAAATTTGGGGTGCCGGGGTAATGTAAAGGGGGACCCTTTTAATTGAGTATGGTAGAAAGAGATTTGGTAATGTTACATTTTTATAAAAAAAGAGGATAAATAAATTTAAAGGGTATGAGTAGCGTAATGAAAGTGTTTGTTATTAGTATTGGTGGATAAAAGGGTTGATGGGTAGGCCCCAGGAGACATTTTTATAGGGGGGCAACTGTATATCGGTCATTATTTAGTTGTAGCAATTAGGTGAGGTAGATGGGAAAAAAAGGGAAGGGGGAAACAACAAGTAAGAGGGGGGTGAAAGTGTATAAATAAGGGAGGGGAATTTCGGGGGAGATATAAGCGCTGTTGGCAGAAAAGGTGGGCTAGTGCAAAAGTAGTGGGGGGGGTTTAAAGGGGTTGGGAATGTTTTAAAAATGCAGTATTAGAATGTGGGGCAGAAGTTTTTGGGGATAGGAGGGTGGGGGGCAGGTGGAAAGAGGAGTGATTGGGGGAATGATAAAGTAAAGGGTGTGATAAAAGAGAAAAGTTAGATTATGAGAGGTTTTTACAAAGCAGAAGTGTTATAAGAAAAGCAGAGTATATGGAGAGTAAAGAAAGGTGAAGAGAGTGGTGAGAGAGTGAAAAAGGAGAGCAGATGAAAGAGTGGGAGAGGCACTGTCAAGAAATTTTAATGAAAATAAGAAAAAATTTTGGTGTGTGTTAACAAGTTAGAAAGCCTAGGGAAAGTATGGATTTGTCAGTTAAAAACAGAGTAGGGGAGTTAGTAGATGGGGAGGGGAGGTATTAGGTAGATGGCGAGAATATTTTGAGGAACTTTTAAATGTTGAGGAAGAAAGGGAGGTGGTAATTTCATGTACTGGTCAGTGAGGTATACCATCTTTAGGAGTGAAGAAGAGCAGAATGTAAGTGTGGGGGAGGTACGCGAGGCATTAGGTAGAATGAAAGGGGGTAAAGCAGCTGGAAGGGATGGGATCATGACAGAAATGTTAAAAGCAGGGGGGGATTAGTGTTGGAGTGGTTGGAAATTGTGTTTAATAAATGTATGAAGAGGGGAAGGTACCTAGGGATTGGCAGAGGCATGTTAGTCCCTTTATAAAAAGGGGGAAAAGGGGACAAAAGAGTTTGAAAAAATTATAGAGGAAGAAGTTTATTGGTATATGTACCAGGAAAAGTGTACGGTAGGGTTATAATTAAAAGGGAATTAGAGGAAAGGGACAGAATGTAGGATTGCGGATGAGCAAGGGGGTTTCAGAGTGGGTTAGGGGTGTGTAGATCAAGTGTTTACATTAAATGCATATATGTGAACAGTATTTAGATAAAAGGTAGGGAAGCTTTTATTGCATTTATGGATTTGAAAAGGCATATGATAGAGTGGATAGGGGAGCAATGTGGCAGATGTTGCAAGTACAGTGGACCCCCGGTTTAACGATATTTTTTCACTCCAGAAGTATGTTCAGGTGCCAGTACGGGACGAATTTGTTCCCATAAGAAATATTGTGAAGTAGATTAGTCCATTTCAGACCCCAAACTACACGTAAAAAACACTTACATAAATCACTTACATAATTGGTCGCATTCGGAGGTAATGTTATGCGGGGGTCCACTGTATATGGATTTTAGGTGGTAAGTTACTAAATGTTTGAAAAGAGTTTTTATGAGGATAGTGAGGCTCAGGTTAGGGTGTGTAGAAGAGAGGGAGACTACTTCCCGGTAAATGTAGGTCTTAGGACAGGGATGTGTAATGTCACCATGGGTTGTTTAATATATTTATAGATGGGGTTGTAAAAGAAGTAAATGCTAGGGTGTTCGGGAGAGGGGTGGGATTAAATTATGGGGAAATCAAATTCAAATGGGAAATTAACACAGTTACTTTTTGTGATGATACTGTGCTTATGGAGATTTCTAAAGAAAATTGAAAAGGGTTTAGTGGATGAGTTTGGGAATGTGTGTAAAGGTAAAAAGTTGAAAGTGAACATAGAAAGATTTAAGGTGATGAGGGTATCAAATGATTTAGTTAAAGAAATTGGATATCAAATTGGGGAGGAGGGGGTATGGAAGAAGTGAATGTTTTCAGATACTACTTGGGAGTTGACGTGTCGGCGGATGGATTTATGAAGGATGAGGTTAATCATAGAATTGAGAGGGGAAAAAAGGTGAGTGGTGCATTGAGGGGATATGTGGAGTCAAAAAATGTTATCTATGGAGGCAAAGAAGGGAATGTATGAAGTATAGTGTACCAACATCTTATATGGGTGTGAAGCTTGGGTGGTAAAGCAGCAGCGAGGAGATGGTGGAGGCAGTGATGTCCTGTCTAAGGGCAAAGTGTGGTGTAAATTTTTATGCAGAAATTCGAAGTGTGGAAATTAGGAAAAGGTGTGGAGTTAATAAAAGTATTAGTCAGAGGGCCGAAGAGGGGTTGTTGAGGTGGTTTGGTCATTTAGAGAGAATGGATCAAAGTAGAATGACATGGAAAGCATATAAATCTATAGGGGAAGGAAAAAGGGGAGGTAGGGGTCATCCCCGAAAGGGTTGGAGAGAGGGGGTAAAGGAGGTTTTGTGGGCAAGGGGCTTGGACTTCCAGCAAGCGTGCGTGAGCATGTTAGATAGGAGTGAATGGAGACGAATGGTACTTGGGAACCTGACGATCTGTTGGAGTGTGAGCAGGGTTATTTTAGTGAAGGGATTTAGGGAAAACCGGGGTTTTTTTTTAATATAGTCGGACTTTAGTCCTGGAAATGGGAGTACAATGGCCTGCACTTTTAAAGGAGGAGTTTGGGATATTGGCAGTTTGGAGGGATATATTGTGTATCTTTATACGTATGTGCTTCTAAGCTGTTGTATTCTGGCACCTCTGCAAAAACAGTGATTATGTGTGAAATTTTGGTGAAAGTGTTGAATGATGATGAAAGCATTTTCTTTTTGGGGATTTTCTTTCTTTTTTTGGGTCACCCTGCCTCGGTGGGGACGACCAACTTGTTGAAAAAAAAAAAAATTACCATACAAGGAAACATGCAGAGAAAAACGACAAATAAATATAAAGATTTAATATAACCACTGAGTTACATGGTCTGATATTATTTTTAAATATTTTTTATTTTAATTAATGGAAAGCACTAAACCCAAAGGAGTTATACAGCACCCTATATTCATTCATGCCATATAAAAAGATTAATCAAATATTTTGAGTTTTTTCATTGTTTCACATTGCAGAAAAACCCTAGAGCAACATCCTACCAAAGTCACTTTCCCACCAAAAGTTGATAAAGGGCCACATCCTACTAGAAGTCTGGTCAAAATTATTTCGGGACTGCTCAGAATTTAACAGGGGAAATGACCCTTAAGGAGTAGAAAATTATTAGGTACAGTGTACATTCAAAATGAAGCGCTAAACTTATTAAAGGCTGTAAAGGCAAACTTCCTTTCAATGTGAACACTCTTCAAGTGGGTGTTTGCTAGAAAAGGGTTCTTTGATTCAAGAAACTGGAGCTGTCCTCCTTTTTCCCTTTGATGAAACTGTTTCCATTCCTCAGACACTGTATGAAACCCCTTTCCCAAATTTTTTGCTTCCTCATGAATATAATAATATAATAATTATAGGTAGTAGGTTGGTAGACAGCAACCCCCCAGGGATGGTTTACTACAAATTTTTGCCAAGTGAGTGTAAAACGAAGCCTGTATTTGTTTTACATGTGGTGGATTGCTGGGTGTCCTTTTTTCTGTCTCATTAACATGCAAGTTTCAGGTATGTCTTGCTACTTTACTTACAATTAGGTTACACTTTCAATACATGTACAAGCATATATACACACCCCTCTGGGTTTTCTTCTATTTTCTTTCTTGTTCTTATTCTTGTTTATTTCCTCTTATCTCCAATGGGGAAGTGGAACAGAATTCTTCCTCCATAAGCCATGCGTGTTGTTAAAAGGCGACTAAAATTTGCCGGGAGCAAGGGGTAGTAACCTCTTCTCCTGTATATATTACTAAATGAAAAAAGGAGAAACTTTAGTTTTTCCTTTTGGGCCACCCCGCCTCTGTGGGAAAAGGCCGGTGTGTTGAAAGAAAGAAAGAAAGAAAAATTTTTTTAATTAGGGGAACCACTAAGGGCCTGCAGTTGTCTTACAGTGCCTTGGAAATGGGAGGCATTCGGGTTTGATCCAAGGATGAGGTGGCTCGGGGCCCTGGTAGGCAATGCTCTCGCTTCACATGCTGAGGTGTCGGGGGTTCAATTCCCAGGAAGGGTGGAAAACATTGAGTGTGTTTCTTTATACCTGTTGCCCCTGTTCACCCATCAGTAAAATGGGTACCTGGGTGTTAGTGGACTGGTGTAAGTCGCATCTTGGGACAAAACTGACCTAATTTGCTTGAAATGCTCCACATAACAAGTGGCTTTCTATATAATTGTAGTAATATATCACTTATGTCAGCTAGGCCTGTATACCTGTACATGTACTTGTACATTATTATTATTATAAAGGAAGGGGAGGATAAGTCCTATTTTTTGGATCAAGAGCCCTCACCAGCACTGAGGCACCAGAAATCAAGTAAGACTTACTGCACCTAAATTTTACATCCCTTGGTATTAACAAAGATACATACTTGCTCACAAAAAATGAAAGTCAATTAATTAAAAACTTTTGCCAATTTATTGTAACACATTTAAAACCAATGTTTCAAATAAATAATTTTTTTTTACCTGTATGTAATTAGGTTCAAGCTTTTCTACTCTCACAATCAGCCTGAGGCTGGGCCTACCTAACCATGTAGGATATTACTACTCATGGCCCACACACAACACATACATAGCCAATGGCAGAGCTACATTTTTGGCACCTGAAGCATGAACTGTTTTGGGGGCCCCTTTGCAACCCCTTTCTCATACAGTAGACCCAAAATTTTTAAGCAATGTGGACTAAAGCTGCTTCAGGGGCCCCTTCGGGATTAGGGGCCCTGAAGTTTAAGCTTCATAAGTTTCATAGTAGAACTGCCCCTGTACATAACTACTGGTTAATAAGTGTCCCACGAACTTGCTTTGCAGAAGAAACTCTATCTGATGCAAGCTGACTCTTACGTTTATTCATACCTTTCCGTTCTAATTGCTTTTCAATAATTCTGGCATTGTTAGCATAGGAATCTGCAACTTCTCTCTGAAATAAAAGAAGCATTTTTTAAATATGATTGTAAATGGTTTAGAAAGCCAATAACTTAAAGTATGTTGCATAAGTGTCTCATTCTTAATTTTTTTAAAAACTGTGTGCTTTATTTACAGGGGCAGCAGCTTCCCCAAATTTAATATAATGTTTGTAATTCTTAGTGTCTCCATGGGAAGTGGAGAAGAATCCTTCCCCATAAACCATAGTTTCGTAAGAGGCAACTAAAATGCCAGGTACAAGGGGCTAGTAACCCCTTCTCATGTATAAATTACTAATGTAAATGGAAGAAAACTTTACATTTCTTCTTTTTAAGGTAATCCTGCCTCGGTGGGAGACAGCTGTGTTTTTTTTTTCAACAAGCCGGCTGTCTCCACTGAGACAGGGTGACCCAAAAAGAAAGAAAATCCCAAAAGAAATTACTTTCATCATCATTCAACACTCACCTCACTCATACTGTCTTTGCAGAGGTGCCAGATACAACAGTTTAGAAGCATATAGTATGTATAAAGATATATAACTACCCCTCCAAACTGCCAATATCCCCAACCCTCCTTTAACCCTAACAGGGTCCGTCCTGTAGATCTACGGCTTCACATTGGTGTCCAAACCATAGATCTACGCCAAAATTCTAGCACCGTCAAATTTAGCGCGAAAGCGCTCAAAGGCCTACATGTGAGAGAAGGGTCTGCGTGGTGGGTGTGTGCCATAAACAAAAAATCTAGGCGCCCACATAGCATTGTGGGAACGCCGGCTCAGTTACCTTGTTCACCATGCCTTGTGCAAGTCAGCTCTCACTCCACGGAAAATTGGGACTCTCCTCTTCCCATCTGATAGTTCTAACACTGTGGAAGTGGAAATGAAGACGAATTCTTGGCTTTGATCAGTTAGTGACGAAAGGAATGACCAGGATATCGATAATAGTGCAGAAAACCCTGACGATCTCAACCTTCTACCTCTGGTGTGGGCACTCCTTAGTCACGGTCAGTTGTACCTCACGCAAGAGAAAACTATTATTTTCGCATGGCCAGGCCCCTGACTTCAGTAATGATGATGATTAGTGACGTGGATTGTGATTTTACTGCTCTTGACGATCATTCGAGTAGTTATAGTGAGGAATCATATTCACCAGTGAAGCGTCGGTATGTACGCCGCCACCATGCACTCGGGTAGTGTACCCTATGCTGTGCCCAGGGGACGGAGTACATCCTGGAGTAACATCCCGTGGCCCTACACCAGGTTTAGATAGTGAGAGTGAAGATGATGTGGCTACACTTGGCATGGATAGACCACAGGCATCAGTGATGGTGGTAGTGGTGATGGTAGTGGCACCGCCATGCATGACTCACCAGCCCAGGCTGGGACCCACGCTTCTGATTCCTCAGTTCAAGGACAAAGTGGAGCGTCAGCCACCAGCCCACCACAACCACAACCACCCGCACAACCAGCCTATGATGTCAGTATCTGCCAGCAAACCGTATCTGGGATTGGCAGCAAAATCCCAATTTTGTTCCCAAGCCCCACCACTTTGATAACTCTCAAAGTGGAATTCTACCTACTTGTCCCTTGGAACCACGGCCAATGAACTGGAATTCTTTGAATTATTCTTTGACCAGCCCTTGGTGGATAATATTGTCTGGGAAAGTAATAAGTATTTGAGTACACCATGGCAAATATGATAATATCACCACAGTCAAGACTACACCGGTGGAAAGAGACGACTGTTGCAGAAATTGTATTTGCTTTTTGCAACAATAATGCTTATGCTCATGTCTATAGCATAAATAAAAGCATACTGGTCCATAGATCGGCTATTTCTACCCGGTCTTCAGTGAAATCATCCAGTGAACAGGTTTATCTTACTGTTACGTATGTTACACTTCTCTGACAAAACCAGGCCTGACAGAAGTGACAGGTTATACAAGATTAGAATGTTTTTATGCATCTCAAACAAAAGTTCAGTATATACTTTTATCCATTCAAGAATCTTGTAATTGACGAGTCTTTGATTTTGTTCAAAGGTAGACTGTCATTCAAGCAGTATATACCGAGCAAGAGGAAACGCTTTGGTATAAACTGTTTGTACTCTGTGACTGTGACAGTGGCCTGGTATTGGATATTGTTGTATACACTGGATGTAAAACATTGAAAGATACCAAGATGTTATTGGGTATCTCAGGTGACGTGTGAGAAGCATGATGGACCTTATCTTGGTAAAGGGGGTACTTATTACGAAATGGGACACAAGCCCATTATCAGGGTTTTAGTG